>JBBDGP010000373.1:1242500-1505000 GCA_037952835.1 Lithobates septentrionalis
GGTGCAGTCTAATTTCTCTAATGCAAGTGGCACTCTTCTGTAGTGGCATTGTATCTGGAGAGGAAGTAAAGAGGAACATGGTTCCTCAATGATTTACTGGGGAATCTGATTGGATGCTGCCTCCCCATGTGACTTTTGCAGCCATCTTGGGTCAGGCAGAGCCTATTTTAGGCCCTGGCTCCCAGACTTGGCATGTACCGTATTTTTCGAGTTTGTAGATGTTCTTTCATTGCATTGGACTGTGTGTGTTATTGCTGTCACACCACGATGCACTTCACCTACAAACGAAAATCAGACTTTCCATTCGTTTGACAATCTCTTGCCTATTACCTAAAAAAGGGCCTTGCTGTTTTTAACATTTTGCTCCCAGTGACCTCAGGCGCGTTTTGAATTTGACGTACAAACTTTCATCTTGTTCTGGAGAACCTACCTCAAACCGAACCCAGGTACATTGGGCTCATCCCTATTCACTATGAATATGACAATCAAAAAGGAAAGAGACGGAAAATAAATTTATGGTCACTTGGCTTACAGAAAGGAACTGTTATTGGAGAGGAACGTCTTCAGCTAATTCAATGTGCAAAAAGTCCTGACTCTAAAACTTTTTCAACAACAAAAGTATGTGGAAATCTGAGGTACACGCAAAACTACAAAAACAAGATGGACAGTCATATAGCTAAAAACGATGTTTTGATTATGCCGAATCTACTCCTCAACACTTACTCAACTATAGAATATTTCTCTAAATCTCTATAATATGGCGTATGGTAGATATCTTTTCCACTCCACTAACCTTCCAGTATAATTCTAAAAGAACTTATTTGTACTCTGCCAAGCATCTTCAACCTTCCTTCCTCTGACGATATTGCTGCGTTAGGCAAATGTTCAGCACAACTCACCCCAGATCAAATCAAAGGTGACAAGTGCTTTGAAACGGTATTAATTTCACCACCTCATCCAGAGAAGTCATTTTCTTGTTATAAATGGAAAAATATAACGTTTTTTGTTCCAAACTGTGCAAAAATAATGTGATGTTCTTGAGTCTGAGAAAATGTTAAGGGACGATCAGTGTATCTGACATTTTATCATTTCTGTGCTATCTTCCCTTTGCTCTTTCTTAGCTCCATCTCATAACTGAGTATCAAACAAAATGCACATACTGGAGAGTTTAGGAAAATTGCTTTTACTGGAGGAAAATGTTGTGTTTACTGGAATGTAAGATCTCTAGGGTAGGCAAGAGATTCAAACTTAACTTGAGTTTTCAGCAAATTTTCCAGCATCTGAATTAGATTCAAAATTTATTTATAAAAGCAACCCCATCATTTAAATAATAAAGACCCTATTGTCTATAAAAATGACTCCCACGTTTGAAAATTTGGGCACATCATTCATGAATATGACCCTAGGGTTCTAATTATAAACAACGGGGTCAATTTTAACCACTTGGCCTCGGGAAGATTCACCCCCCCCTTTATGGCTAGGAAATTTTCTGGCACTGCGTTAATTTAACTAACAATTGCGCATCATGCAACGCTGTACACAAACAAAATTTATATAATTTTTTGTCCATAAATAAAGAGCTTTTTTTGGTGGTATTTGATCACCACTGCATTTTTTTTTCTCCTAGACAGCTTTACTCCATGTGTACCTCAGTGCTAAGCTGTTACCCGTACAGGACAATCATCAGGGGCTGGAGTAGCTGCACACATACATGCCTCTTATACACGGGTGGCGGCGGGTCGGGGTTTTGGCCCAGTAAAGTGACAGCTTCCAGGCGGGCTCGCACACGTGTGTTCTGATCCTATTCTCAACATCCCAAGTTCATCACTACCTATGATACTTAGCACCATCTAGTGGCCAAATGTGGTATTTTCTGCTTTAAATCTATGAGTATTCCTATAATACCTAGCGCCATTCGGTGGCCAAATGTCGTGTTTTCCATTTTAACCACTTCCTGATCATAGGACGTCATATGGCAACCTGGACTTTGAGTGGAGATATCTGAATGATGCCTGCAGCTACAGGCACCATTCAGATATCTTTTTTTTTCAACCGGTGATTCTCTGCAATGTAGAAGCCATCATAGTGGCTGTTTAGTTGCTTTATTGCTTTTTCAAGCCCTTCAGTGCTTCTCAGGGCTCGCCCGTGCAATCGGGGAGCCGGAGAATGTCAATGAATCCGAGAGTGACGGTTTATCATAGAGCTGGCCAGCTCTATGACCCTCTGAGACTGGAAGCGACGTCATGGCATCTCTTCTAGCACCGACAGATGTAAAGACTGATGCTTTTTTTGATGGAATGCCCAAGATTGATTTTTTTTTTCATCTCAGGCTTTCCAGCATAGAGGAGAGATGTGGGATCTTATTATTGTTTACAGTCCTTGTAATAGGAATAAAAGTGATCAAAAAATAAAAAATGAAAGGGAAAGTGTAAAAATAAAAACATAAACAACAACATTTTTTTTAAGTGTTAGATGTACTAGCACAGAAGTCTTTTACAGGCCCTTTTACAGGATGTGGCCCTTTACTTGCCTTTATCTGGCCCTTGGGGGACCATTCCATCCACTGACACCAACAATGGGGCATAATTCCTGTTGCTGACACCAACAATGGAGCGCTATCAAAAGGGCACAATACCTTCTATTGACAATAATGATGGGCTACTATTCCTCCAACTGACACCAACGATGGGCCACTATCCCTCCCACTGACACCAAGGATGGGCCACTATTCCTTCCGCTGACACCAACGATGGGCCACTATTCCTCCCACTGACACCAACGATAGGGCAGAATTCTTTCCATTGACACCCACAAGGGGGCACTATTCCTCCCACTGATACCAAAGATAAGGCATGGTTTACTCCCACTGGACACCAGGACATTTACTAATCCCACCAGCCCTCCTAAATTCTGAAGGACATTAAACTGGCCCTTTGCTTAGAAAGTTTGGAGACCACTGTACTAGCAGATTTAACCAATTGCTGACCAGCAGCCGTAGTTGCACTGCGGCAGAATAGCACGGGCAGGCAAATCGGCGTTATGTTACGTCAGTTCCTAAGGCGGCCGCTGCTCGCCCCCGGAGCCGATGCGAGTGCCCGGCGGTCTCAATGAGCGCCGGGCTCCCGCGATCACTCATAACACGACGAGAACCGGCATCTCTGTGTGTAAACAGAGATCTTTTTTTGTTTATAGCGCAAAAAATAAAAAATGCAGAGATGATCAAATACCACCAAAAGAAAGCTCTATTTGTGGGGGAAAAAAAAGGACGTCAATTTTGTTTGGGTACAACGTCGCATGACCGCGAGATTGTCAGTTAAAATTGCTCGCGGCTGTAATGAATTGCCGGTTACCGGCAATATAGAGTTGAAATCAAAGAAAAAATACGGCGAATGTTCCCCCCACCAGTCCATACCAGGCCCTTCTAGTCTGGTATGGATATTAAGGGGAATTCCACGCCAAATTTTTTTTAAAAAATGGCATGGGGTCCCCCCAAAATCCACATCAAACCCTATTCCAAGCATGCAACCTGGCAGGCCACAGGTAAAGAGGGGGGACGAGAGAGTGGCCCCCTTCCTGAACCATACCAGGCCACATGCCCTCAACATGGGGAGGGTACTTTGGGGTCCCTCCCAAAACACCTTGTCCCCATAATGATGGGGACAAGGTCCTCATCCACACAACCCTTGCCGGGGGGTTGTGGGGGTCTGCGGGCATGGGGCTTATAATAAGGGGGCCCCCAGATCCCGGCCCCCCCTATGTGAATGGGTATCGGGTACATTGTACCCCTACTCATTCACCAAAAAAGCAGTAAAATGTGACAAAAGACAATAGCTGTTTTTTGAGAATTCCTTTATTAACAATGTCTTCTTTTTTCCCCGCTTCTTCCTCCGGTCTTCTTCATCTTCCTCCAGCTTCTTCTTCCCCCCGCTTCTTCCTCCATTTTCCTCCGCTTCAGCCTCCGGTCTTCTCCATCTTCCTCCGGCTTCTTCTTCCCCGTCCGTCCTCCAGTCTTTCTCCTCCGCCGCTCCCGTGTGAACATTCAAAAAACGAACCTCCTCCGATGCTGCGATGGGGTGGATGATGTGAACGAGGGGGCAGGGTCTCCTGATGATGTCATCCGGCGGCCACGCCCCCTAGTTATATATCTATATACCCCATTCACACAGGGGGGAGGCTGGGATCTGGGGGTCCCCTTGTTAAAGGGGGCTTCCAGATTCAGATACCCATACACATAGGGGGCGGATCTGGGGGCCCCCTTATTAAAGGGGGCTTCCAGATTCCGATAAGCCCCACCCACAGACCCCCACAACCACTGGGCAAGGGTTGTGGGGATGAGGTCCTTGTTCCCATCAACATGAGGACAAGGTGTTTTGGGGGAGACCCCAAAGCACCCTCCCCATGTTGAGGGCATGTGGCCTGGTACGGTTCAGGAGGAGGGGGGACGCTCTCTCGTCCCCCCTCTTTTCCTGCGGCCTGCCAGGTTGCATGCTCTAAAAAGGGTCTGGTATGGATTTTAGGGGGGACCCCCACGGCATTTTTAAAAAAAATTTGGCGCAGGGTTCCCCTTAACATCCATACCAGACCTGAAGGGCCTCGTATAGATTTTGGAGGGACCCCACGCCATTGTTGTTACATTTTGGCATGGGGGTCCCCTCCGAATCCATACTAGATTAGAAGGGCCTGGTATAGACCTGGGGGGGACCCCATGCAGTTCTTTTGCGATTTTCTTTTGGCTGGTGTTTTTTTACTTTCAGTGGGGAAGCCGCTGACAGCTGAAGATTCATTGGTTGTTAAGGACGCGGCAGCTGGCTTCCCGGCTCCCCGGACCCCCGGTTAGCAACCAGCTATATACAGTATAAAAATAGCCGCAACACACTTTAAAAATCACATCACAATTACAACAGTTGCATTTCTGCTGTGGTTCCATTGAAATCTATTACCCGCAAATTGCGTGAAAAAAGTCCCCGACCATTTCCAAAACGCATGGATGTGAACTAGTACCATAGATAACCATGTTAAATGGACTGTAGAGTGTTTCTGAAAACTACAAAACGTACTAAAAAATGCATAGGTGTGAACCTAGGGTCAAGGCCAGTTCACACTGGAGTGAGAGGAGAGGCTCTTTACAGGCGCTAAGCAGGCGCTATTTTTAGCGCTATAGTGCCTGTAAAGCATCTCCAGTGTGAAAGTAGCCCAAGATATAAAAGATCTTACACTTCCCCAAAACGAATTAAAAAGAAGAAAGAAAAGAGAAAAAAAAACACAACAACAAACAAGCTCAATAATGTACTTTTATTTTGCCAGCAGAAATAAAATTCTGTACATTCATTTACTAGCTTCAAAACGATTTCTACAGGATATATGGTGCCGCCTCCCGCCGCTCTTACCGGGCCTCCCGTGCGATCGGGAGGCCCGGTGTCCAATCAGCTGCCTCCGGCGGCTGTGGGCGGGCTGGAACGAAGCTGTGGGTGGCTTGGTTCCAGCCTTCTCAATGTAAACGCAGAAGCGACGTCATGACGTCACTTCCCGTTTACTCGGCTGCCAATGGCGCCGAATTTAAAAAAATACACAGTATTCAGAATCGCCGTTTTCGGCGATCTGAATACTTTAAAGTGCAGAGGAGGGATCGGGGGTCTTTTAGACCCCCGATCCCTCCATAAAGAGTACCTGTCATCACTTATTACTGTCACAAGGGATGTTTACATTCCTTGTGACAGCAATAAATGTAAAAAAAACCATTTTTTTTAAAACACAATTTATAAGTATAAAAATAAATAAAATAAATTAAAAAAATTTTTTTTTAAAGCGCCCCCGTCCCCGCGACCTCGCGCAGCAAAAAAACGCATACGGAAGTCGCACCCGCATATGTAAACGGTGTTCAAATCACACATGTGAGGTATCGCTGCGATCGTCAGAGCGAGAGTAATAATTCTAGCCCTAGACCTCCTCTGTAACTCTAACCTGGTAACCGTAAAAAAAATTTAAAGCGTCGCCTATGGAAATTCATAGCTACCATAGTTTGTCGCCATTCCACGAGTGCGTGCAATTATAAAGCGTGACATGTTTGGTATCTATTTACTCGGCGTAACATCATCTTTCACATTTTTTTAAAATTCATGGAAGTGTCCCTTCTCCAAAAATTTGCGTTTAAAACACAGCTGCACAAATACCGTGTGATATAAAATCAATCACCATTTTATTCTCTAGATTCTCTGCTAAAAAAAAATATATATAATGTTTGTTTTCTAGCAAAAAATACGGATTTGAACTTGTAAACACCAAATTTCAAAAATAGGCTTAGTCATTAAAGGTTAGTCATTCTTACAAAGATTCCAACATAATATTAAAAAAGCCACATGCTCAAAATATAACACCCACCACCACCCCACAATGCACACATATACATACATTGGTGACCATGTTCTGCTGGAAGCTGCATTTCTGTGTACATGATTAAGCAATTAGATCAAAGAGTAGAAGGTCAGCACATACTCCCAAACCATGTTTGCATGGTCAGACAGGAACAATACACATACAACATTGACAGCATGGCCACTTTTGATTGAAAAAATGCACAATAATTTCAGCAAACAGCCCTAGATGGGCATTTGTCAATAGGCACAATATCATTCCTTCTCCCCTACAAATCACAGCAAAAAACCTGACCTTCTCCTGATGTTGGACGAGAAGGCCTGGCTTACAGTCTTCGCTCTAATTCATCCCCAAGGTGTTCTGTTGTGTTGAGGTCAGGACTCTGTCCAGGCCAGTCAAGTTCTATAAAGACATGGATGAGTGAGTTTGGGATGGAGGAACTTGACTGGCTGCACAGAGTCCTGACCTCAACCCGATAGAACACCTTTTGTCTGAATTAGAGCAGACTGCGAGCCAGGCCTTCTCATCCAACATCAGTGCCTGGCCTCACAAATGCACTTCTGAAACAATGGTCAAACATTTCCATAGACGCACTAAACCTTGTGGACAGCCTTCCCAGAAGCTGTTCTAGCCGCAAAGGGTGTGCCAAATCAAATTTTAACCCTACAGACTAAGACTGGTCTGTCATTAAAGTTTATGTGTGTGTAAAGGCAGGTGTCACAATACTTTTGACTAGATTGTGTATCTGGCAAGATTTTTTTTTTTAACAGTGAATTTTATGTAAACATTTAAGACAGTACAAACATTGTCAGCATTATATTAGGATCCAACAGCAGTCGACAGACTACAAATATGCAATCTTACATTTATGAGGATTATTCCATTCCAACTTGTGATAGTGGACAAAACATATACAGTACATGAAGTATGACATCTTTCTGGAGTGATGCATTATTGGTATACAGTATTCTAGGGAAATATCAGATGCTACCACTAGGTGTAAAATACCCGATCTATCCTACCACCTCCCAAACAAGGGGGGAGGGGGGAGGGTGAACACATGAGGCCATCCCCATCTTCAGGGGCAACCACATGCATCCACCCAGCTCGACCACACTTTATCGAATTTTTGAGGACAGTTCCTGCTCTCATAGGTCAAACGATATAGCGGCAGAACATTGTTTACCGCCGCTTCCCATGCCTCCCCGGTGGGTGCCTCTTTTTTCTTCCAGTTAAGTAGTATTTCTCTCCTTGCATAAAATAAGGAGAATGTTAGGCACTGTTTGGTATAGCGGTCTCCCTCTATCTCTTCAAAGTAACTAAGCAATAGGATTAAAGGATCCATTGGTATCTCTGCACCACATACATCTGGCAAGATTTACAATGGTTGTGGAACCCTCCTACACATAAATACTACATTTAGACATAGTTTTAGGACCTGGGAGATGAGACAACTTCTCTACATGAAGCAGCATGTTTGGGAACCGAACCCAGATGCTCAGGGATGCTAAGCAGCAGTGTTAATTTTGTCAACGAAAACGTTTTCGGCTACTTTTCATCAGAGGCTTTTTTACAGTGACGAAAACGAAACTAAAAGTACAGCACATTTTTGTCAACTGACGAAAACTATGACGAAAATAGAATCCATTTTGTTAAGGAAAGAAAATGGGACATTAATAGCAAGGAGGGACGTTTACCCTCATGAATTTACTGTATTTATCGGCATATTACACAGTGTGTTACGCCGATATTTGTTTTTTACCAATAGGGGGCGGGAATCGGGCGGTCCACCCCCACTCCCCCAGGTGCCACACATTGGGGGGGTGGGTTGTAAAGCCAGTTGCCCCGCCTCTCCTGGCCCTTGGACAGCACTGCCAGCAAAGCCTATCATTAGGAAAAATCATTGACAGCCCCTTCTCCTATACTGCTCCTCCTCCTGTGTCACTCATTGTAAGCTGAAGCTTCTAACCTCAATAACTACGTTCTTGTTGTTCGCTCTCCTCCTGCTCCTCCTCCTCTAAGTGTTGCTTTAGATTGGAGGAGGAGAGCGGTCACATGACCATCCATGAATCTTCAGAGGAGAGCAGCCATGTGACCGGGCCAATGCAAGAACGAAGCTATGAGTTAAATTCAGAGACTTTGATTTACAATGAGAGTGACACAGGAGGAGCTGTGTATGAGAAAGGGCTGGCAGTGATTTATTCTTAACTTTAGAGTACGCTGGGAGACTGGGGGTCTCCTGGGAATGCAGGGGGGCTGTGTATTGTGGGGGGCTGTGCTGTTTACTGTGGGGGGCTTTGTATTGTGGGGGGCTGTGCTGTTTACTGTGGGGGGCTTTGTATTGTGCAGAGGGTGGGGGGCTGTGCTGTGTACTGTGGGGGGCTTTGTATTGTGCAGAGGGTGGGGGCTGTGCTGTGTACTGTGGGGGGCTTTGTATTGTGCAGCGGGTGGAGCCTGTGTTTTGTGTACTGTGGGGGGCTTTGTATTGTGCATAGGGTGGGGGCTGTGCTGTGTACTGTGGGTGGCTTTGTATTGTGCAGAGGGTGGGGCCTGTGTTTTGTGTACTGTGGGGGCTTTGTATTGTGCAGAGGGTGGGGCCTCTGCTGTGTACTGTGGGGGGCTTTGTATTGTGCATAGGGTGGGGCCTCTGCTGTGTACTGTAGGGGGCTTTGTATTGTGCAGAGGGTGGGGCCTGTGTTTTGTTTACTGTGGGGGGGCTTTGTATTGTGCATAGGGTGGGGGCTGTGCTGTTTACTGTGGGGGGCTTTGTATTGTGCAGAGGGTGGGGGGCTGTGCTGTATACTGTGGGGGGCTTTGTATTGTGCAGAGGGTGGGGGGCTGTGCTGTATACTGTGGGGGGCTTTGTATTGTGCATAGGGTGGGGGGCTGTGCTGTTTACTGTGGGGGGCTTTGTATTGTGCAGAGTTATGCTGGCAGTGCTGTCCCAGGAGACTGGGGGTCTCCTGGGAATGCAGGGGGGCTGTGTATTGTGAGGGGCTTTGTATTGTGCAGAGGGTGGGTGGCTGTGCTGTTTACTGTGGGGTGCCTTGTATTGTGCGGAGGGTGGGGGCTGTGCTGTGTACTGTGGGGGGCTTTGTATTTTGCAGAGGGTGGGGGCTGTGCTGTATACTGTGGGGGGGCTTTGTATTGTGCAGAGGGTGGGGGCTGTGCTGTGTACTGTGGGGGGCTTTGTATTGTGCAGCGGGTGGGGCCTGTGTTTTGTGTACTGTGGGGGGCTTTGTATTGTGCAGAGGGTGGGGGGCTGTGCTGTGTACTGTGGGGGGCTTTGTATTGTACATAGGGTGGGGGCTGTGCTGTGGGTGGCTTTGTATTGTGCAGAGGGTGGGTGGCTGTGCTGTTTACTGTGGGGTGCCTTGTATTGTGCGGAGGGTGGGGGCTGTGCTGTGTACTGTGGGGGGCTTTGTATTTTGCAGAGGGTGGGGGCTGTGCTGTATACTGTGGGGGGGCTTTGTATTGTGCAGAGGGTGGGGGCTGTGCTGTGTACTGTGGGGGGCTTTGTATTGTGCAGCGGGTGGGGCCTGTGTTTTGTGTACTGTGGGGGGCTTTGTATTGTGCAGAGGGTGGGGGGCTGTGCTGTGTACTGTGGGGGGCTTTGTATTGTACATAGGGTGGGGGCTGTGCTGTGGGTGGCTTTGTATTGTGCAGAGGGTGGGGCCTGTGTTTTGTGTAATGTGGGGGGCTTTGTATAGTGCAGAGGGTCGGGCCTCTGCTGTGTACTGTGGGGGGCTTTGTATTGTGCAGAGGGTGGGGCCTCTGCTGTGTACTGTGGGGGGGCTTTGTATTGTGCAGAGGGTGGGGCCTCTGCTGTGTACTGTGGGGGGCTTTGTATTGTGCAGAGGGTGGGGCCTGTGTTTTGTGTACTGTGGAGGGCTTTGTATTGTGCATAGGGTGGGGGCTGTGCTGTTTACTGTGGGGGGCTTTGTATTGTGCAGAGGTATGCTGGCAGTGCTGTCCCAGGAGACTGGGGGTCTCCTGGGAATGCAGGGGGCTGTGTATTGTGGGGGGGCTTTGTATTGTGCAGAGGGTGGGTGGCTGTGCTGTTTACTGTGGGGGGGCTTTGTATTGTGCAGAGGGTGGGGGGCTGTGCTATGTACTGTGGGGGGCTTTGTATTTTGCAGAGGGTGGGGGCTGTGCTGTTTACTGTGGGGGGCTTTGTATTGTGCAGAGGGTGGGGGCTGTGCTATGTACTGTGGGGGGCTTTGTATTTTGCAGAGGGTGGGGGCTGTGCTGTGTACTGTGGGGGGCTTTGTATTGTGCATAGGGTGGGGGGCTGTGCTGTTTACTGTGGGGGGCTTTGTATTGTGCAGAGGTACGCTGACAGTGCTGTCCCAGGAGACTGGGGGTCTCCTGGGAATGCAGGGGGGCTGTGTATTGTGAGGGGCTTAGTATTGTGCAGAGGGTGGGGGCTGTGCTGTTTACTGTGGGGGGCTTTGTATTGTGCAGAGGGTGGGGGGCTGTGCTGTGTACTGTGGGGTGCTTTGTATTGTGCAAAGGGTGTGGGCTGTGCTGTGTACTGTGGGGGGCTTTGTATTAAGAAGGTCCAGGAAGAAGGGTTGCTGGTTCAAATCCCAACCACGACACTACCTGCCTGGAGTTTGCATGTTCTCCCTGTGCCTGTGTGGGTTTCCTCCGGGTACTCCGGTTTCCTGCCACACTCCAAAGAAATGCTGGTAGGTTAATTGGCTTCTGTCCAAAATTGGCCCTAGTATATGAATGTTAGGGACCTTGGATTGTGGGCTCCTTGATGGTAGGGACCGATGTGATTGTGTGATATATGTGTAGAGCGCTGCATAAAAAAAATCGACAGCGCTATATGGGTACCTTAAATTAAAAAAATAGGGATAATTGTAGACACGCACACACACTTGCTCAGGTTGAACTCGATGAACTGGTGTCTTTATTCAACCTTACTAATTATGTAACTATGTATTGTGCAGAGGGTGGGGGCTGTGCTGTGTACTGTGGGGGGCTTTGTATTATGCAGAGGGTGGGGCCTGTGTTTTGTGTACTGTGGGGGGCTTTGTATTGTGCAGAGGGTGGGGCCTCTGCTGTGTACTGTGGGGGCTTTGTATTGTGCAGAGGGTGGGGCCTCTGCTGTGTACTGTGGGGGGCTTTGTATTGTGCATAGGGGGGGGGGGGGGGGGCTGTGTACTGTGCACATTCAATTTAGTTGACTAAAATGATTATATTAGACTAAAATGTACTGGAGATTTTAGTCGACTAAAATACGATGACTAAAATGGGACTAAAACTAAAATGGCATTTTTATCAAAGACTAATGCCGCGTACACACGGTCGGACTTTTCGTCTACAAAAGTCAGACAGCCTGTCCGACAGACTTCCGGCGGACTTTCGGCGGACTTGCGGCGGACTTGCGGCATACTTTCTAACGAACGGACTTGCCTACACACGACCACACAAAAGTCCGACGGATTCGTACGTGATGACGTACACCGGACTAAAATAAGGAAGTTCATAGCCAGTAGCCAATAGGTGCCCTAGCGTGGCTTTTTGTCCGTCGGACTAGCACACAGACGAGCGGATTTCGGGGTCCGTCGTAGTTACGACGTAAAGATTTGAAGCATGTTTCAAATCTAAAGTACGTCGGATTTGAGGCTAAAAAAGTACGTTGAAAGTCCGGAGAAGCCCACACACGATCGGATTACCATCCAGCTTTAGTCCGTCAGCGTCCGTTGGACTTTTGTAGACGAAAAGTCCGACCGTGTGTACGCGGCATAAGACTAAAACACTTTCAGAAGACTAAAATGGGACTAAAACTAAAATGGCATTTTAGTCCTAAGACTAAAACTAAATCAAAATTTGCCAAAATTAACACTGCCAAGCAGGAGTTCTAACCTCTAAATGACATAGCTGCCACATGTGAGAACCTCCTACACATAAATACTCATAAATACTGCATTTCTTTGGACATACAGATGATGGAATTACATTACTCAAGAGTTATTCTTCTTGATTTATTCTGTGATATTTGTTGTTTCTTTGTGGGTCAGTGTAGAATAGTAATATTACCCTCAAATTTTTGGGAATTACATTTTGATTTCTGATGTTGGTACACATATTACATTTTTGGGCTCAAATTATGATTATTTAGAAATAATAAAAAGCACAAAAAATTCTGACTCATTTTAAATTTGCATCAGCAATGGTATTGTTTGTGCTTTGTAAAGACACTGTGACAGTTTGGGTAAAGATTGTTGTGAGATGGAGAGTAACAAGTGAAAGTGACAGAGAAAAATATATTTTACCAAAACATTCCACATTCTAGCATTCTTAAAAACAAAATATTTGAAGTAGAAACAACAATGTTGCAAAGGAAAATTTATTTCAGAGAAAGATACATTTCATCTCAACATTAAGGTCTCATGCACACGGACGTTTTTACAGCCGCTTTTTTGAGCGTTTTTTGCTGTTTAAAAACGCCTGTCTATGTTAGTCTATGGATTCATGCTCACCTAGGCGTTTTTGAGCTGCAAATGGCATAGGCGTTTTTAAGCTGTAAAAAAAACCCAGGACCAGTGGGTTCTGAGAGACGTTTTTCAGCTTTAAAAATGCTCTAACACTGATAAACGCTCAAAAACATCGCTCACCAACGTTTTTTAACGTTTTTTGATCCATTGAAAAAAAAAAATTTGAAAAAAAAAACGCTAAAAAACGTTAAAAGACGCTAACGCGGAAAAACGCTAATAAACGCTAAACGCTATTGCAAAAACATTGAAAAAAGCTGAATTTTTTTTAAAAAAATCACTGCAAAGCTGCTGACGTTTTCATAACGTTATTTTAACATCCCGTGTGCATGAGGCCTAAAAGGATTTATTTGTAAAAGTTACAATTGTACCATTCCAATCAATGGCTAAAACTTGCACTGGACTATAATAGCGCAGATTTTCACTTAAAAAAAAATGCTCTTTAACTCAGTGCTCATTTTCATATTTACTATAGCGCCCTGTAAAAAAGACACTGGAGCTAAAATGAGAGCTATTTGCAGGTCTGAGTTGTGTTGGCACCTAGTTGTAAAAAAAACAGTGAATCTATCTCTTCTCAGACTTTTAAAGATATTTCAGTGTAGAAATCACTTTTTCACACAGTTTAAAAGAGATTATCTTTAAATAATATACCGCATATTTCAGTACTATTTAGGCAATTATATCATGCTCTAAACAATATTTCCATGTTCAATTCTCCAGGTTTTAGCAGAGTAATGCCGCATACACACGACCGACAGAAAAGGTCCGACGGACATTCCGTTCGTGTGTGGGCTTCATCGGACTTTTTCTTTCTAAAATTCTGACGGACCTAGAAATAGAACATGTTTCAAATCTTTCCGACGGACTCAATTCCTATCGGGAAAACCGTTCATCTGTATGCAGGGGCAGCTATTGGCTACTGGCTATTGAACTTCCTTTTTCTAGTCCCGTCGTACGATATTGCGTTCTAAACTAACGGACTTTGGTGTGATCGTTTGTAGGCAAGTCTGTTTCAGCGGAACTCTGTCGGAAAGACCGTCAGAGTCTACTCAGACAGAAAGTCCGGTCGTGTGTACGCGGAATTAGGGTTTGGCCGCTATTTGGTTTCAGGGAACTATAGTAAACTTGAATTTGGGAGTATTTTCTCACCAGTGCTATAGTGAATACTGTTTTAACGCTAATTAGCGCTGCAGCGCTATAATAAATGACCCCCACTGAAGCCAAACTCCAGCTAATACCTTATAAGCAGTCACAGCAAACAGTTTTTTTTTCTTTTGGGATAAAGGTTTTACATAAATAAAAGCTGATCACCGTAAGCATCCCTGTCAGTGGTAAAAGGTTTGTCTCATCCATGTAACTGCTACTTTTGCAGCAGAGCTTGTTCTTTTCAAAAAAACAACAAACTTACTGATTAGATCACCAGATGAAAATATAGGAAAGCAAACCTAAAAAAAGAAAACGAATGCAGCCATCTCTTCTAATGCCGCGTACACAAGAGGGGACTTTTCGACCGGACTGGTCCGATGGTCCGAGTCCAGCGGATAATTCGACCGTGTGTGGGCTTCATCGGACCTGCAGCTGACTTTTCGGTCGAAAATCTGACGGACTTTAGATTTGGAACATGTTTCAAATCTTTACGTCGGAACTCCGCCGGACCCAGTTCCTATCGAAAAGTCTGCTCGTCTGTATGCTAGTCCGACGGACGAAAACCAACGCTAGGGCAGCTATTGGCTACTGGCTATCAACTTCCTTATTTTAGTCCAGTCGTACGCCATCACATACGAATCCGTCTGACTTTGGTGTGATCGTGTGTAGGCAAGTCCGTTTGTTCGGAAAGTCCGTCGGAAGTCCGTCGGATAGACCGTCGGACCAGTCCGGTCGAAAAGTCTGCCCGTGTGTATGCAGCATAAGGATTGGTAAGCTGCGGTATCTTAATGCCCCTTTCACACTGGGGCGGTTTGCAGGCGCTATTGCGCTAAAAATAGCGCCTGCAAACCGACCTGAAAGTGCCGCTGCTTTGTCTCCAATCTGAAAGCCCCGAGGGCTTTCACATTGGAGCGGTGCGCTGGCAGGACGGGAAAAAAAAGTCCTGCTAGCAGCATCTTTGGAGCGGTGAAGGAGCGGTGTGTATACCGCTCCTCCACTGCTCCTGCCCATTGAAATCAATGGGACACTGCGGCAATACCACCGGCAAAGCGCCCTTTCTCGGCCGCTAGCGGGGGGGGTAAAATTGCCCCACTAGCGGCCGTATACCAACGGTAACAATAGCGGCGTTTTACTGCTGACCCCGCCCCAGTGTTAAAGGGGCCTTAAGGTTTCCCTTGGGTTTAATACCACTTTAATATTTGATAGCCAGGTAAAAGGTCCTTTTAACCACTTCAATACCAGGCACTTAGACACCTTCCCGCCCAGGCCAATTTTCAGCTTTCAGCGCTGTCACAATTTGAATGACAATTGCGCGGTCATGCTACACTGCACCCAAACAAATTTTTTATCATTTTGTTCCCACAAATAGAGATTTCTTTTGGTGGTATTTGATCACCTCTGCGGTTTTTATTTTTTGCGCAACAAATAAAAAAAGACCGAAAATTTTGAAAAAAAACACGTTTTTCTTTGTTTCTGTTAAAATTTTTTGTAAATAAGTAAGTTTTCTTCTTCAATGACGGGCACTGATATGGCTGCACTGACGGGCACTGATACGGCGGCACTGATGGGCACCGATGAGGTGGCACCAATGAGGTGGCACTGATGAGGTGGCACTGACGGGCACTGATGATGGGCACTGATAGGCGGCACTGATGCGCACTGATAGGTGGCACTAATGGGCACTGATTGGCACAGATTTGGCATTGACTGGGCACATGTGGATGGCCATGGGGTACATACCTGACCATCCCCATGTTTCCCTTCCCTGGTGGTCCTAGTGGCGATCCCTGGTGGTCCAGTGTGGTGATCTGCGGGGGGGCTGCGCTGATAAACAATCAGCGCAGACCCCCCCTGCCAGGAGAGCCGCTGATCGGATCTCCTCTACTTGCGTCTGTCAGACGCGAGTGAGGAAGAGCCGATCAACGGCTCTTCCTATTGACAGCGTGATCAGCCGTGATTGGACACGGCTGATCACGTGGTAAAGAGCCTCCGCCGGAGGCTCTTTACCAAGATCGGTGTAGCGGTGTGTCAGATTGACACACCGATCCACAGATCGCCGCGATGCGCGCCCGTGCGGGCTCGCGGCGGCATGTTATCCTGAAGGACGTCATATGATGCCAGTCAGGATAACTGAACCACCGCCCGGCCGTCAATCCGCTATAGGCCGGGCGGGAAGTGGTTAAACATACTAAACCTTACATGGGATTTTACTCACTGGGTTTACATCTGCTTAAAAAATGTCTATACATCGACTTGAGCAAGACGATTAGTTTGAAATGTTTTTTTTTTTTAGCATTGCCACAGATCCAGTCTATATGGACACACATATGCCAGGTTTCAAGGGTAACACACAATTATGCTGATTGGCCTAATTAGAATCAAAACACCAAAGCTACTTATATGTAAATGATTTGCAGGACGGCATGGAGTGTTGCGGTGGTAAATTCCGCTTTCCCTGTGTGACTCCCCCATAACGCACTGATTTGTGAAGTGTTTAACTCCCTAATAGCTTTAGCGAGTGTAGCGAGCCCGAGGAAGCGGTGTATCCGCCTGCTTATAAAATTGAAGAATAATCAGACAACCGAGTCAATGTCGAGTTCAAGTTCAACGAAGGCATCTCCTGGATATGTTTCAACCACAGCCACTTCCAGGTGTTACATATTTATGATCGCCTCGGGCCATCTGCTGATCTCTTACGGATCTGAGAACGCAGGAGAGAAAAATCATCTTAAAGAGATGCTCGTTTATTGCAGCCCATTTTTAGACCTTGTCATCTCGCCAAAATTCGACGAGGGCCATTCGTTTCACAGCAACGCAGCTCATCTTATCAACGATACAATGAATGTTGACTTTTTATTGCCATTTTCTTTTCCAGAATGGAAACGTTTAAAGGGGGACTGTCGTCAGCAGAAGAAAAATGCATTCTGTAGTGTTATAGTTGATTTCTGATATGTGCATGTGCGTTTTTATTTAAACCATCGGTATTTATGGAATAATTGACCATGTAGGTCTTAAAGCTGAACTCCAAAGAAAGGAAAAAAATGGTCCCTTGCAGTGGGGCTGCCCCAGCACTGCCAAGGTTAAACGCTCGTTTAGGTCTAGGGTACAGGAAAAAGAAGTTTTATCCATTCGATCCTCCACCCGCAGGCTCCCTCCAGGCTGTAAGACTGATCCCTGCAGCCTTTTCTCCCCTATGCTCCAGAAGTCACAGACTCTCTGACATAATAAAAGGTAACTCCAGTTTTGTAGGGACAAAAAATAGCACACAAAAAAAATCATGATAGTAATAATAATATTGAAACCCCAATTGCTGCACAAGCCATATTGTAATTTAATGTTTTTCAAATTGTATTTAATGTTATTTACTGTTTATTAACCACTTGCTTACTGCACTTAAACCCCCTTCCTGCCCAGACAAATTTTCAGTTTTCAGCGCTGTCACTCTTTGAATGACAATTGCGCGGTTATGCTACAGTTTCATAGTTTTTTATAAAATTTTGAAAAGAGGTAAATTTTCTCCTTCACAGTTGTGCGCTGATGAGGCTGCACTGATGAGGCAGCCTGATAGGCTGCACTGATGGTCACTGATAGGCGGCACTGATGGGCACTGATAAGGCGGTACTAATGGGCACTGATAAGTGGCACTGATAAGCACTGATGAGGCAGCACTGATAGGTGGCACTGAGAGGTGGAATCGATGGTTGGCACTGATGGGTGGCACTGAAGGGCACTGATAGGTGGCACTGATAGGTGGCATTAATGGGCACTGGTAGGTGACACTGATAGGCAGCACTGATCTGTGGCACTGATTATGTGACACTGATGGTCATTGATTGGCAGCCCTGGGCATTGATGGGTGGCACTGTGGGCACTGGTAGGTGGCACTCTGGGCACTGGTAGGTGGCACTGGTGGGTACTGATAGGTGGCACTGGTAGGTGGCACAGTGGGCACTGGCAGCTGACACTGGTGGGCACAGAAAATGCAGCCACAGCTTTCTGTGTGAGGGACCATTGTCCCTCTGACAGAAGCTGGTGACCGGCTTTTTTTCCCCCTCACACTGACAACGTGAGGAAAAAAAAATACCAATTACCGAGCTTCTGTTTACATCACGTGATCAGCTGTCATTGGCCCCCAACCTTTGACCCTAACCTTGACCTTTGACCCTGACCTTGACCCAAAACTAACCCTGGCACTGACCTAGATCAAACCTTGATCTAGGTATTTTTTCCCTAATTGTTATTTTATTTTATTTTTGTAATTATTATTATTATTTTTTCTACACACACTTTTTCTTTCTCTCTCTGTAAGGACAGAGAAAGATACAACGTATCTCTCGTCCATTCACAGAGTAATCAGAGGCTATCACAATAATCAGGTGACCTGGAATCATACGTTCTGGTTCCTGATTGTTAGAATGGGGCCCGGGGCTCTCGGTGAGACTCGGGTCTCTGTGCTGGTACAAAGGGAGATATGCAAATACGCAGCCCCATGGAAAAAAAAGCCCGTCCAGTTCAGTGGGGCCGCATATTTGTGTTACATCGGTGCCAAAGTGTTAAATAATGCATTACAATTTATCTCTCCAAACCCATTTGATTTTAGTGAAAATTGTAATTGATTTTCATCATTTGAGTTAACTCTACTTTTATTTTTATTTAGTTTTCGTCACTGAAAACATGCAGCTAACGAAAACTATAACGAAAATATTTTTGTTGGTGAAATTAACACTATGGGGTTGATTAGATTAGATTTGCAAAATACAGTTGTACTCTGCAAGTGCATTTGCTCCAGGGCTTAGTAAATGAGCAGAAGCTCTGCTGATTTCCATCATCCAATCATGTGCAAGCAAAAATGCATTTTTTTTAATTTCCCTTGCAAGTGATTGGGTACTCTTTGCAACATGAAGTCTTACCTCATTTACTAAGCTCTGGAGCAACTGCACTTGCAGAGTGCAACTGCATTTTTCAAAGTGCATAGTCTATTTGCCTTTAGTAAATCAACCCCTATGGCTGGTTCAGAATAGACATGGGCACTGCCAAAAAAATTGTTCGTTTTCGTTTCATTAGTTTTTTTTTTTTCTTCTTCGGGTCATTCGTTATGATCGCAATTCGTAAATTCGAAAATTCTAAAATCCGAAAATAAGAAAGAAAATCCGAAAATTCTAAAGAATAACTAACCAACTAATAATAGCTTACTATTGAATTATAGGTATCGTAAATTCCTTTCAAATTTGGCTGTTAGTGAATGTAACAAATTCAAATTTATCCAAAGTTACGAATTATCCGAAATGACGAATGTCGCATCCAAACAAATGGAACGGAACAAACTAATTATACGTAATAATAATAATAATAATAATAATAAAACGTTTTTATTATTGTTATTTATTATTATTAATTTGTTACGTTCCATTTGTTTAGATATGGCATTCGTTATTTTGGATAATTCGTAACTTTGGATACATTCGAATTCGTTATGTTCACTAACAGCCAAATTTGAAAGGAAATTCCAATAGCTATAATTTAATAGTTAGTAATAGTTAAGTTATTATTAGTTAGTTATTTCAGATTTTAAAATTCTCAAGCCTTCGGATTTTCGAATTTCTGAATTTTCGAATTTTCATATTTCTGAATTATCGAATTTACGAATATTCGGAAAAATGTGTTAAACGGGTAGTCGTCGAAATTCGTTAAAAAACACATTTGGAAAGAAACTAATTGCACATGTCTTGTTCAGAATATGAAAATACTTGTGCATACATAGTCTGGAAAACATGGCGGCCTCCATCCCTGATTTAGTGGATAAAAAGGAGGAATTTTGTGGGGCTTTAAATGAGGTTGCGCCATGTTGAGAGAAAGTGACAACATAAATATGAAAGTACAGTACATGATTTATTTATTGCAATTTACAATACATATCAGATATTTTGTTTAAGTCTGGTGACTACCTATGTATTTGATACAAAATATCTGACATGTATTGTAAATTGCAATAAATAAATCATGTACTGTACTTTCATATTTATGTTGTCACTTTCTCTCAACATGGCGTAACCTCATTTAAAGTCCCACAAAATTCCTCCTTTTTATCCATAGTCTGGATATAGGCTCACATCTGAGGTTCCATACAGTACAGAGTAAACCCCAATGACAAAAAATGCTAATTTAACCATTTGAACTCCTGAAGGTTTTACCCCCTTCATGATCAGGCCATTTTTTTTACTATTCAGCACTGTGCTACTTTAGCTGGCAATTGCATGGTCAAGCAGCACAAAATGCAATGTATATAACGTTTTCCCCACAAATAGAGCTTTCCTTTTGGTGGTATTTGATTACCACTGGGTTTTTTATTTATATTTTATTTAAATTTAGGGCATAATGTATTCTGCTACATGTCTTTGGTAAAAAATTAAATCCCAATAAGTGAATATTAATTGGTTTGTGTGAAAGTTATAGCGTCTACAAACGACGATATATATTTGAAAATCGATCAGTTCTGATGTACTGACGACCTATATCACTTCTTGAGGCCCTTAAAATGCCAAGGCAGTGCAAATAACCCCCAAATGACCACTTTTTTTGGAAAGTAGACATTCTGAGGTATTTAATAAGAGGCATGGTGAGTTTTCTGAAGTTGTAATTTTTTGTTACAATTTTTTTGGAATATTAAGAAACCTGGCCAGACCTAGAAAATAGATTGCTGATCCCCTGAGTACAGCATAGCCAAGAGCTACATTTAGCCAGACTGTATGGCAGGAAGCTACATGTTAATGTCATTTCAAAAGTGTTTTCAATCTTTTTAAATCTCCAGCACCACTTCTGGACCGCACACTGTGTATATACATAATTACTTGTATACTGGGGTTATGGCAGTGGCTAGCTGCTATAACCCTGGTATATTTTTAACAGTGGGAGATCCTGTTTTACATGAAAGTGATCCCGGCGGAGGATTCGCCACAGGATTACTTTTATGAGCAGCGGGGGGGGAGAGGTGCCCCCCCGCCACTTCCCAGTCCTTTCCCCTGCTTACCGGAGCCGTCGGTAAAGGGGGAGAGGATCCGATCCACTGGAGCGATGGGCAGGAAGTCGAGTGAGGGCAAGATGGTCCCTCCTCGACTCTATACCATTAGACCTTAAAGGGACAATTTTTTTGTATAAGTAAATGTAAAAATGTCATGCTTATTTCTTTTCCTTGTAATAGGAATAAAAGTGATTCAAATTTTTTTTTTTAACCAGTTCCCATCCACGATATAGCCTAAAGACGGCTACAGAGCGGACTACTTTGCCGGGAGGGCATCCATAGACGTCCTCCCGTGCTTGGGCGGCCTGCGCGCCCCCTGCAGGGCACGCGCGGTGCGCTCTGTGACAAGCGTGATAAGCGAGTCTATGAGACTCACCTGATCACAGCCAATGACAGCTAATCATGTGATGTAAACAGAACCGGTAATCGCCTGTTTTTTCTCCTCACACTGATAGCGTGAGGAGAAAAAAAAGCTGATCACCGGCGGCTGTGAGAGGGACATCAGTCTTGATTGTGGAGAACCTCTGCAGAGGCTTCTGTGCCCCCCAGCGCTACCTACCAGTGCCCACAGTACCACCTATCAGTGCCCACAGTACCACCTACCAGTGCCCACAGTACCACCTATCAGTGCCCACAGTACCACCTACCAGTGCCCACAGTACCACCTATCAGTGCGCACAGTGCCACCTATAAATTTCACCAATCAGTGCCTCATCACCAGTGCTGCCTATCAATACCACCTACCAGTGCCCATCAGTGACATCTATCAGTGCCACCCATCAGTGCCCATCAATGCCGTCTTATCAGTGCCTATCAGTGTCGCCTTATCTGTGCTTATCAGTGCAGCCCATCAGTGCAGCCCATCATTGAACATCAATGAAGCCCATCAGTGCCCAACAGTGCAGCCTCATCAGCGAATATCAATAAAGGATAAAAATGACCTGTTTGCAAAATTTTATAACAAACTATGAAACATGTTTTGTTTTTTTCAAAAATTTCTGTCTTTTTTTGTTTGTTTAACAAGAAATAAAAACCCAAATGGTGATTAAATACCCCCAAAAGAAAGCTCCATTTGTGTGAAAAAAATGATAAAAATGTCATTTGAGTACAGTGTAGCATGACTGCGCAATTGTCATTCAAAGTGTGACAGCGCTGGAAGATAAATATTGGTCTGGGCAGGAAGGGGGTTTAAGTGCCCAGTAAGCAAGTGGTTAAAGGGACAGTGTAAAAAAAAAAAGTTAAATAAATAAGAAAAAAGAAAAACGTTTTTTAAAGTGCCCTGTCCCTCTGAGCTCACGCGCAGAAACGAATGCATACGTAAGTCGCTCCCACATATGTAAACGGTGTTCAAACCACACGTGTGAGGTATCGTCGCAATCATATGAGCGTGAGAAATAATTCTAGCACTGGACCTCCTCTGTAACTCTAAACAGGTAACCTGTAAAAAAATTTAAAGCGTCACCTATGGAGATTTTTAAGTACCGTAGTTTGTCGCCATTCCACGAGTGAGTGCAATTTTGAAGCATGACATGTTCGGTATCTATTTACTCGGCGTAACATCATCTTTCACATTATACCAAAAAATTGGGCTAACTTTACTGTTTTATTAATTTTTAATTTGTGAAAGTGTATTTTTTCCAAAACAAAATTGCGTTTGAAACACCACTGCGCAAATGCATTGTGACATAAAATATTGCAACAACCGCCATTTTATTCTCTAGGGTCTCTGCTAAAAAATATATATACAGTCAGGTCCATAAATATTGGGACATCAACACAATTCTAATCTTTTTGGCTCTATACACCACCACAATGGATTTGAAATGAAACGAACAAGATGTGCTTTAACTGCAGACTTTCAGCTTTAATATGAGGGTATTTACATCCAAATCAGGTGAACGGTGTAGGAATTACAACAGTTTGCATATGTGCCTCACACTTTTTAAGGGACCAAAAGTAATGGGACAATTGGCTGCTCAGCTGTTCCATGGCCAGGTGTGTGTTATTCCCTCATTATCCCATTTACAAGGAGCAAATAAAAGGTCCAGAGTTCATTTCAAGTGTGCTTTTTGCATTCGGAATCTGTTGCTGTCAACTCTAAATATGAGATCCAAAGAGCTGTCACTATCAGTGAAGCAAGCCATCATTAGGCTGAAAAAACAAAACAAACCCATCAGAGAGATAGCAAAAACATTAGGTGTGGCCAAACCAACTGTTTGGAACATCCTTAAAAAGAAAGAACGCACCAGGGAGCTCAGCGACACCAAAAGACCCGGAAGACCACGGAAAACAACTGTGGTGGATGACTGAAGAATTCTTTCCCTGGTGAAGAAAATATCCTTCACAACAGTTGGCCAGATCAAGAACACTCTCCAGGAGGTAGGTGTATGTGTGTCAAAGTCAACAATCAAGAGAAGACTTCACCGGAGTGAATACAGAGGGTTCAACACAAGATGTAAACCATTGGTGAGCCTCAAAAACAGGAAGGCCAGATTAGAGTTTGCCAAACAACATCTAAAAAAGCCTTCACAGTTCTGGAACAACATCCTATGGACAGATGAGACCAAGATCAACTTGTACCAGAGTGATGGGAAGAGAAGAGTATGGAGAAGGAAAGGAACTGCTCATGATCCAAAGCATACCACCTCATCAGTGAAGCATGGTGGTGGTAGTGTCATGGCGTGGGCATGTATGGCTGCCAAAAGAACTGGTTCTCTTGTATTTATTGATGATGTGACTGCTGACAAAAGCAGCAGAATGAATTCAGAAGTGTTTCAGGCAATATTATCTGCTAATATTCAGCAAAACGCTTCAGAACTCATTGGATGGCGCTTCACAGTGCAGATGGACAATGACCCGAAGCAAACTGCGAAAGGAACCAAAGAGTTTTTAAGGGAAAGAAGTGGAATGTTATACAATGACCAAGTCAATCACCTGACCTGAATCTGACTGAGCATGCATTTCACTTGCTGAAGACAAAACTGAAGGGAAAATGCCCCAAGAACAAGCAGGAACTGAAGACAGTTGCAGTAGAGGCCTGGCAGAGCATCACCAGGGATTAAATCCAGTGTCTGGTGATGTCTATGCGTTCCAGACTTCAGGCTGTAATTGACTGCACCAAGTATTAAAAAGTGAAAGTTTGATGGATGATTGTTAATCTGTCCCATTACTTTTAGTCCCTTAAAAAGTGGGAGGCACGTATACAAACTGTTGTAATTCCTACACCGTTCACCTGATTTGGATTTAAATACCCTCAAATTAAAGCTGAACTCTGCAGTTAAAGCACATCTTGTTCGTTTCATTTCAAATCCATTGTGGTGGTGTATAGAGCCAAAAAGATTAGAATTGTGTCGATGTCCCAATATTTATAGACCTGACTGTATAATGTTTGGGGGTTCTAAGTAATTTTCTAGCAAAAAATACTAATTTAAACTTGTAAACTTCAAATGTCAATAAAAGGCCCGGTCCTTAACTGGTTGAAGGGTTTCAGAACAAAACAGCGCAGGAGGCTGTACAGCAGCATATTGCTTACAATGGTGAGCACTCACCACTTGGTCAGTGCTGGCCAAATGATGGGCTGACTAATGAGAATTAGTGCTGTATTCCTGGATGCAGTCCCAGAAAAAAAGGGGTCTAAAAAGAATTCTCATTGGTCAGTGTGGTCATTTGGCAATTGCTGATCAATGAGCTCTCACTATTGCTTGAAATATGCACGTATAGTAATGTTTTAGGCTCGATTCACACTAGCGCGTTTTTTGATGCATTTTGCATTTTGCAGAAATGCACGGGAATTTTTTAACATGGGTTCCTATGGAACATGTTCACATCAATGCTTTTTTGTTTTTTTGCGTTTTTGGAAAGGGTCGGGGACTTTTTTACATGCAAAATGCAGCGTTTTGCATGTAATGGTTTTCAATGGACAAGCATCAAAAACGCAAGTGCACCGTTTTTGCAGCGTTTTTGATGCGTTTTTGGTGCGTTTTTGGTGCGTTTTTGCCGTTTTTTTTTTTTTTTTTTTTTTTTTACATTTTTTTTTAGACTAAAAAAAACTCTAAAAAAAAAAAAAAAAACAAAAAAAAAAAAAACGCAAAACGCAAATCGCGGCAAAAACGCGGCAAAAACGCGGCTCAAAAACGTGGCAAGCATGAAAAAAAAACCTCCAAAAATGCTCAAAAGCAACATGCATAGGTGTGAATCGAGCCTTAGGCCTGATTCACACCTATTCAGGTTGCAGTTTGCATTTTTCAATACACATTTTTCTTCCATTGAAGTCTATGGAACCAAGAACTAGAAAAAAAGTCCCTGGCCCTTTCCATAAAATGCACAGATGTGAACTACATTCATAGGAAACCATGTTAAATGGCCTGTAGTGTGTTTCTGCAAAACTGAAAATGCACTAAAAAATGCATAGGTGTGAACCAGGCCTTAAAGTGCAGGATCATTATACTGGCAAGTGAGGGCATTGAAAGATGAGGATCATGAGGATCATGTAAAGGGAAAACCGTTCATCTGTATGCTATTCCGATGGCGCAAGGGCAGCTATTGGCTACTGGCTATTGAACTTCCTTTTTCTAGTCCCGTCGTACGTCATCGCGTTCTAAACAATTGGACTTTGGTGTGATCGTGTGTAGGCAAGTCCGTTTCAGCGGAACTCCGTCGAAAAAAACGTCAGAGTTCATTCCGATTGAAAAACTGGTCGTGTGTACAGGGCATAAGCTTACCTGTTCATTTTTTGTGAATAGGTGAGCTAACCCTTTAAAAGAAAACCTAGTGATCCTTACATGAAGGTCCCAGCTATAGAATGACAACTGTCTCTCTACTGAGCTTTTGCATAGCTCCCAACTGTCCTTGATTTCGAGGGACTGTCCCTGATTTGGAGCAACGTCCCTCTGTCCCTCATTCCTTCTCATTTGTCCCTCATTTTGGTCTGATCTATATAGTTGTATATA
This sequence comes from Lithobates septentrionalis, assembly GCA_037952835.1. Classification (NCBI taxonomy): domain Eukaryota; kingdom Metazoa; phylum Chordata; class Amphibia; order Anura; family Ranidae; genus Lithobates; species Lithobates septentrionalis. Next base: position 1,268,492 of record JBBDGP010000373.1, read on the forward strand.
AAATGCACTTTTTATCTTTCAAAAGTGTTTCCCCAGTGCTAAACCTTTCATCCAATTTCTAAATTGCTGCATTTGTAAATTTTTAAAAGCCAATATAAAGGAATAGTAGTGGTAAAAAAAAGCACTTGTGAATTTAATTAACCTTTTTTTTTAGGGGCTAATTCTCCTTTAAGGGGGTGTGTCAGGGGGGCGTGTCCTATGCCTACATACATTTGCTAGTAGGTGTCCCTCATTCCCATCTCAAAATGTTGGGAGGTATGGGATCTGTCACCCTGCCACATGCACCCTGATTGAGACTTCAAGCTGATATATTGACACACACTGCACAGGCATGGTCTACCATTGGCATGGTTGGAAATCCAGTTAGAAAATAATGATGTGCAGGCAATGCTGGAGTTAAAACCTCTCTTGCATGACATAAAAACCACCATGCCCTCCCACAGGGCTGCTATGTGGTCCAAAGTTGAAGTTTGCACAATTCAAATCCTGAATCTTTGTCTTTATTTCATGTTTTCCTGCTTGCAGAGGATGGCACCAGTAGGGTTAACAGTGTAATAGCCCGAACCCTCCTGCAAATAGATTTGTCCAAAACAGGATGAGATTGCCACAACGCTGATGAGTACTTAAATGGTGTGCAGGACTGAACAGCAGTAATTCCACGAGACAGTGGAGAGCAGCGCCAGGAGCGAAACTGATGTTCACCGAGTGTCATAAACCAATAAAATAATGTTCCACAATGTTTCAAGTTTGTGCTCAGCGATGAATGGCGTCCTCATAATGGTTCTTCTAAGTGCCACGCTGAACCACGGCAGGGGAAAATAAATACAACTCTACACCCCCCCCCTCCCAGTGCAGACAGAACAAACTCTGCTATTTGCCTTGGAAGACTTCATTACAGATATTAAGAATTCATTGTAGACTTTATAGCAACATTTGGACATTTTGCAATTATAAAGATCACCCAGCAGAACCTTTTTTCTGCACTGAAATGGCACAAGAGTCAGCTACTGTCACTGGGGTTGCCACTTTCTCTTCAAGCCAAACACGATCACTTTAGCGGCACACAGCATTTTTTTTTTTTTAGCATACGCTGTAGCAGGGGCAACCCGTCTATTAAGGGTACACGGGCACAGCTCCCTCTATCCACACCACCCCCTATATGGTTGATGGATAGATTCATGAATACCATGAATCTATCCATGGCCACCGCGGCCACCCCCCATTCATGTGCCCGGCCCCTTTCAGGACACCAAGCGCCTGAATTACAGCGGCGGGGGTGTTTTTTGAAGCACCTGATTAGAGCCATAGGCTCTAATAGGCTTCAAAAAAAGGTGGCATTGCGCTCGGAGCCCACCCAGGTGTGTTAGAAAAGCAAATTAATATTCGCTTTTCTAACACTGAATCACCTCTCCGCCAATCAAGAAGCGCGGGTCTGATACCCGTTTCCCGATTGGCGGAAAGGTCAGGCGATCCTATTGAACGCCTAGGAGGGGGAGGATGCACGGCCACTGTAATTCAGGCGCTCGGTGTCCTGAAAGGGGCCAGACGCATGAATGGGGGGTGGCCGTGGTGGCCGTGGATAGATTAATGGTATTCATGAATCTATCCATCAACCATATAGGGTATGGCGTGGATAGAGGGAGCTGTGCCCGTGCGTCCTTAATGGATGGGCCACCCCTGCTACAGCGTATGCTAAAAAAAAAAAAAAAAATGTTGTGTGGCGCTAAAGTGATCGGGTTTGGCTTGAAGAAAAAGTGGCTGTTTGCCGCCCCCCCTCAAAAGAAAAAAACACCAGCTGCCACTGCGCTGTAGGATTGTAACACACCTGGGACACCTTTTGAGTGCTCCACAGAGAGTAGCAATGCGGCGTGCATAGTGCCCCCTCATTCTCCTGTCAGGCCCTGCTCCGAGCCTCATATCTGTCTGAATATTGTGTCCGGGTTTCAGGTGGACTGAAAATCAGGACACACGATTCAAAACCCGGACTGTCCGGGTGAATCCTGGACAGGTGGCAACCCTAACTGTCACCCACTATCAGGATGATAGTTCGGTGGACACTCTCCTCCCACAATTAAAGGATAACTAAACCCAGTAATAAAAATGATGTAATATTGCAGCTTACCAGTCCTTAGATGTGGTGACTTCATTTTCAGCAAGCACAGAAAACATCTGTTGATCTTGCCAGAAATGTAGTGTCCTTGTCACTTCCTGTGAGATAAACTAGAAGCATAAACAATTATCTTCCGCCTGTAAACTACTCCCCATCCTACATGTAATGGAAATGAACAAAGGTGGACATCTTTGTAGTCCAGCCTGGGTCACAACCATGGCTCCATCTATAGATACTGTACAGTGGAACATTGGCATGCTAAAACAGGACGTGTGTTGCTGGCAGAATCACCAGGAAAAAAGAAAAGAAAAAGAACAAAAAAGGAAAACGTATGCAGCCTACACATCTAATGTTATTGCTTGAGTTTAGATACACTTTAATGTACGTGAACCTAATCTCATATAAATTCTCCCATATAAGCTTTAACATATTGAAACAGAACTTGAACACCACGAACTGAAAATACTTTCAAATAATTTCAAAAGTCGTTTTTAGTTTTTAAAATCTGCAGCTTTCATTATCTACTTCGATACCAGGCACTTTCACCCCCTTCCTGCCCAAGCCAATTTTCAGCTTTCAGCGCTGTCGCTGCTTAAATGACAATTGCGCGGTCATGCTACACTGTACCCAAACAGAATTTATATGATTTTGTTCCCACAAATAGAGATTTCTTTTGGTGGTATTTGATTACCTCTGCTGTTTTTATTTTTTGCTAAACAAATAAAAAAAGACCTAAAATTTTGAAAAAAACGTTTTTCTTTTGTTTCTGTTATAAAATTTTGTAAGTAAGTAAGTTTTTTCCTTCACTGATGGGCACTGATAAGGCGGCACTGACGGGCACTAATTAGACGGCACAGATGAGGTGACACCAATGGGCATTGATGGGCACTGACGATGGGCACCGATAGGCGGCTCTGATGGGCACTGATAGGTGGCACTGATGGGCACTGGTAGGCGGCACTGATATGCAGCACTGATGGGCATTAATAGGCGGCACCAATAGGCACTCATGGGTGGCACTGGTGGGCACTGATGGGCACTGAAATGCTGAACTGATGGGTACTTATGGGTGGCACTGATAGGCGGTACTGCTGGGTACTGATGGGCACTGATATTCAGAACTGATAGATGGCATTGATAGGCATCACTGATGGTACTGGCAGGCATTAGGGATGGGCACTGATTGGCAGCTGCCTGGGCACTGATTGGAATTTCCCTGGTGTTCTAGGGTGGCATACCTGGTGGTCCAGTGTGGTGACAATCCCTGGTGGTCCTGGCGGCATCCTGGTGGTCCTGGGTGGGCACCCGAGGGGGGGCTACGCTGATAAACAATCAGCACAGACCCCCCGTCAAGAGAGCAGCCGATGGGCTCTCCTCTACTCGTGTCTGTCAGAGCGAGTGAGGAAAAGCCGATCAACGGCTCTTCCTGTTTACATCATGATAAGCCATGATTGGACACGGCTGATCACGTGGTAAAGTGCCTCAGTCAGAGGCTCTTACCGAGATCGATGTAGCGGTGTGTCAGACTGGCACACCACACCACCAATCGCCGCGAGACCGGTCGTTCTGGAGGGCCGCCATATGACGTCCACCCAGAATGAGAGCCGCACCGCTCAGCCGTCATTTGACAGCCGGCGGGCGGGAAGTGGTTAAAGTGGTTCTAAAGGCAGAAGGTTTTTTACCTTACTGCATTATGCAGTAAGATAAAAAAACCTTCGGTAAGCAGCTCCCAGCCCCCTAAATACTTACCTGAACCCAATCTCAATCCAGCGATGTGCACGAGGATCTCTCAGCTTTCTCTCTTTCCTCATCGGCTGATACATAGCCAGAGGCATTGGCTCCAGCTGCTGTCAATCACAGACTGTGAGAAGGGAGCGGGTGGCAGTGCCAAGCCATGCTCTGTGTGTCTTATGGGCACACAAAGGCGGCTCAGGAGTGAGCTCACAGGAGTGCCCCCATAGCAAGCGGCTTACTTGTTTGTGCCTTTGCAATCACTGGAAATAATACCTGGTGATCCTTCATTGAAGTCCTTTGTTCAGGCACTTCCTGTTATGTACTGTAGCACCCTCCTCTAGGTAGGCAGCTAGGTAAATAACATTTTTGGTTCCATTGTAGTAATTGGAACAGTAATTGATTGTGTTTGGGTGATTGGGTCTGTTTAGGGTTTCCTGAGCTAAGAGTTTGATTATTCCCACCTGTTTCTGAAATAAGTTTTTAGAGCATAGGGCTGGGATATTCAAATAATCAGTTAAATATTCCTCTTACCCCAGCCAATCTTTGGAAGGAGGCATCCAGAAGGTGGCTGGGGAGGTGTTAAATGTGCAGGATGCCCGAGGATGCCTTTTCTTTTCCCTCAAGGGAGGAATCCGGTTTTCTTAGCTCCACTAAGACAACAAGCTGCTGGCTATTCAATAACTGCAATGACATTGAAGATACGGTTATAATATCATAGACTGCCTAAAAGGATCATGGGGGAGCTTCCATCCATTCCTACACGTAAACTATTGGCTTGATCAGGGCTTTTTTTCAGTGTGTGGGGAATGTGGAGAACTCAGTTGTGGCACCTCCAGTACTGAATGCATCTAATGGCACGGGGTACTGGGGTATACTGGAGGATCTATTGATACTGGCAGGGATCTATTTTGTGTGGGTGTCTACTGTTTCTGGGGAGGTCTATTGTTGCTGGGTGGGGGGTTAAATGTTGAGGGAGAGGTCTATTGTTGCTGGCTGCTGGAGTGTCTATTGATGCTGGCTGCTGGGCAATTTGTTGATGTTGCCGGGGGTCTATTATTGCAGGGGTGGATCGATTGTTGCTGGGCTGGATCTTTTGTCCCTGGTGTGGTATCTTGTAAAAGGCAGTCCATTGTTGCTGGAGGGGGTGGGGGGGGGGTATGTAATGCTGTGTGGGGAATCTATTGTTGCTTGGGTGAAGTCTATTGCTGCTGGGGTAAGGTCTTTTGTTGCTGGGGGATCTATTGTTGCTGGGGAATCTATTGTTGCTGGGGTGGGTATATTGTTGCTGAGAGGGATCTATTGGTATCTATTATTGCTAGGGGGATCTATTGCTGCTGGCTGCAGAGGATCTATTTTACTGCTTTTCTTGTTATCGTTAACAAATTCCATACAGATTACTTAGCACAACAAAATAATACTTTGGTTCTGTATTCTCTAAAAGGAGCAGTGCTCAGAGGTGGGTAGGGGTGAAACCAAGGAACGGTGCTCAGAGGTGGGTAGAGGTGGAACCAGGGGACGCTGCTCAGAGGTGGGTAGGGGGCGGCAAGGAGTGACTCAGAAAGGGGGAGTTTCTGCACCTATTCTCTGGGAAAAAAGCCCTGTATTTGCTAACACCATAAAACAGTAGTGGTCAGTTTTCTCGATATAGGGGGGCCTCAAGTACAGTCTCCGACATCACCAAGGGGCTACACATAAAATTCAGTGAATATTCATTATAGGAAAAACAGCAGACACACAAAAGGATATAGTCAAACTATGAGCATGATAAAAGAGATGATCAGAAATTGCAGACATTATAAAAGAAATGGTCAGGGACTATTTACATACCATAGGTATTGTTGTAGACTGGGGATATGCTTCAAGAGACAGTAATAGACTGGAGACATATAACATAAAGCTGATAGAAATAACTATTGTAACAGGGCAATAGTGAAACACAGATTAGTGTCTGCAGGAGCCCCACAGGCTAAACAAAAAGGACCAAAGGACCACATTTGCCCCTCAGCCCACAGTTTGGGATCCAGGGCAATAAAACTTACAGCAACAGGTTCTCTAGTCGCATACTTTGCCGTAGGCACTCAAATGTACAGCACTTCCCTATTAAAGGATCTTATTCAATTGACTTGAATAAGACCAAAAAGGCAAAAAATAAAGGGTGCTATTTTTCTATCTTGTTTTATCTATTACCCTATATGAGCCCTATGTTCCAAAATGTAAAGTTAGGATAACCAGCGTGAAAAAAACAGAGACATGGGGCATATACAGTATGAGGGTGGGCATGGCCAAAGGCTGAATCGCCTTTGATTTCAAAATGGCTGCCTTCGCTGAATGTAGTCCATGAACACACATCAAGAAAAGCTTCTAGGTGTAACTTTTGTCATGCAGACATAATCCAGTTTGATTTTCATCCAGTTGCTTCTTCTATTCACCAACCAAGAGCCTCAAGAGGCATTTTTAGCTCTGGAGAGCAAAGGTCCCCCTGACTAAGCTATTGTTCCCTTTATGCTGAGGCTGATTGACTAATTCCTCCTGTGCTTCAGTTCACACCATACCCCTCACCTTCTTTTAATCTTAAGTGTATTCTCTTCGTCTTCTCATTTGTAGCAACGCATTCCTGTCACTGTGTTTTGATTTATCGACCACTCACGTTTAATGCTTTATTCCGCCATGAAGTCTCTGCGCTCTCTTCTGATCCCGGGTCACCTCCAGTACTTATTCCAAGAGAGACTGATTTCCATATGGATGTGACCTATGACTCTAAGCAAAGGATACAGTGTATTACATGAATCCCTTCTGCCGAGCTGGCTCTCTTGTTCCAACGAGCAGTGAAGGTCACAGATCGGTTTTATTTTGCTCTTTGAAATTCTCATTAAAAAAGGTGCGGCGGACTGTTCTCTGGCTTCTTTGTCACCCCTATGGAAAAAGTCTTGCAAACCGAATAAAGGTAGATTATTCACTTTTTAATTAGAAGGTTCCATCCAACCATTTATATATTACAATTTCAATGGATTATAAAAATATGAGAAAGGACTGGTTCACAGTGCAGCCTTGGTATATATTTAAGTCACTGTATGGCTAATCCAGGACAAGTGATTGAGGGCTCATATCACTTTGCGGGTTTTAAAACTACCATGGAAACACAACTAGCTGCTAAGCAACCAAAGGTAGGGATGTATTTACTATTATGGCACTCATGGGCCAGTGCCTAGGGCAGCAGGGAAAAAGGAAGTGGCACCAAGCCTATGATGTACACATTATGGTAACTTTGCCTTAAGTTTTTACCTCGTTTATCCATCTCTGGACATTTGTGGCGAAATTCAGCATTAGAATTGTAGCAGGACAGGGGTGTCCGGAATGGTGAGAACATTCAGAAGGCTCTTTATCATTTACGATACATGAAACCATCTCTTCTACCTCATGCTTCGGGGTCTGTACAGTTGAAATGCAGTTCTTTAAATAGAACAGACCCAATGGTCTCTACAGTAACACATTTGAGAGCAGCATCCTATTAAAATGTCTCTTAACAAAGGGAACAGCATGTGTCAACGTGGCCAGCCAAGAAGCTGTCAAGTTTTTTTCCTGATGGGATTTCATTGCATGCTCAAGGTGGCCATAGACAAAGCTTTAGTGTTGGCAAGCAGGTGCTTAAATGGAGTGCATTGAAAACAGAGATACAATAGAAAAGGGCACAAAGGCCTAGTGCAGGGGTAGGCAACCTTGGGCCTCCAGCTGTGGTGAAACTACAAATCCCATCATGCCTCTGCCTCTAGGAGTCATGCCTGTGATTGTCAGGGTCTTGCAATGTCTCATGGGACTTGTAGTTTCAAAGCAGCTGGAGGGCCGAGATTGCCTACCCTTGGCCTAGTGCATTACCAGATATAACTTTATTAGAAAAGGAACAGTAAAGAGTGCATACTCACAATAGCCATAGGCAAGTACTGCATTATTGACCAGAGTTGCAGAGTAACCATTCTAAGGTGAAGTATCAACACAACTCTGGTGTCACTGTTACTCATCAACGAATGTGTTTCGGGGGGGCAAACCCTACGCATCAGAGCCAACTAAATGAGGTGTGCCTCCTAAACCTCTAACTACATTGATACCGGTCGCCCAATCAGGTAGAGCTCTTCCATGAAAAAGGTAGAAATGTCAGACATGGCAGCTTTAGTCACCTTTTGGGGATGTGTGACCCATAAGGAGCTCTGTATGTTTGGGTGACATCCCCTAAGGGCACTTCATGGTGCTCAGTGATGACACAGGAGAATGCTGACATGAAAGCCATTCCAGGCAGCATTTAGGACCACAAACAGAAGAAGAGAAGCTTTTATGTCAGGTAACCAGATTGAAAATCTTGAGGTAGGTACAAAAACAGGGTGGTGTGTGTGTGTGTGTGTGTGTGGGCAAGGGGTTTGCTCTCCCCCTTCTGGTTCATCTGCCGTAACAAATCATGAAAGTCATGTGGTAGCTCCAGGTCACTTTGGTCAGAGCTCATGTAGATCTCTGTTTCCCATGTGATAATACTCAGGCCTGATAATTGCCCACCAATTTTGGGAGAAAGGGCAGGCTTTGTCTTATGTTAAAGTTCCCCTCTCACCTCTGCCATCCGCTACATATGTGTCACATACCTGGTTGAGGGCAATTTGAAGAGAGGGTTTCCCTTGCACCTCTTGTCCTCTTGGGGTTGATGACAGGTTATAACAGGGCACAGAGAGGCACAGGTGCCTGTTAGAGATACGGCTGGGAGATCGTGTAGTAGATTCAGAGATGAAGACTGTGAAACAGGCAGACTGGCAGCTGGCGGATGCAGGATCTTGGATGCATGGTCAGGTAGGCAAAAATAGGCAACAACTGGTTGGACAAGTACAGAATCAGGAACCAGGAGCAGAGTCAGAGCCAAGCCGAGGTCAATATCAAGCAAGCAGAGAAGGTACCTGGGCATTAGGCAGTAGTCAAGGTCAGGTAACAAGCCGGAGTCAGCAACATAGTTTCAGGAGCAAGTGGAGTCAAATAGCCTGGGTCAGAACACAGAAATAAACAGCACAGGCAGAGGGAGCTGGTGACCACAAAGCAGTGATCCTAAGTCTTGCAGTACTTTAAATAGGCCACTGGGCACCAAAGTGCATTTAAAGAGGAGTTCCACCCAGGGGGGGCCATTAAAAAAAAAAAAAAATTAAAAGTCAGCAGCTCCAAATACTGCAGCTGCTGACTTTTAATTGGACACTTACCTGTCCTGGAGTCCAGCGAAGCGGGGGATCGAAGCCCCGCTCGTCTCCCCCTCTGTTCAGCGGCGCCGGCATTGCAACTGTGGGCGCCGGGCTGTGGCTTCACAGCCTGGCACCCACTGCGCATGCGCGAGCGGCGCCGCTCGCCGTGATTGGCCGCTCAGTCACCTGGGACCTGTAATGGGTCCCAGGTGATTGACAGGAGGGAGGGAGCAGAGCGGAGCCCTTCCTGTGCCGAGGGGGAAGTGATGTCACCAGCCCAGGCAAAGGAAGGGGCAGACTACGAGGGACCACCTAGCAACTGGCATTTAGAGGTAAGTTAAAAAAAAAAAATATCCAAATGTTTTTTTGGGTTTTTTTTAGGATTTTTTATGTATGTTTGTTTTTTTGGGTGGAACCCCACTTTAAGTTTGCATGCTCATGATCATGAAAACACTAATGCTCATATCTACATGCATACACACATGCATATGTAGATGCGTGCTTGGCACTGACTACACAGTTCTGTGGACTGTTCTGCATGCATGCGCATTTCTTTGAGCAAGGCCATGAATTTATTTTTCCTGAAAATATGCCCCACCAACTTCAATTTAGCATGTTCCCCCGACCAGACACAGCAGCCTACTCTAGGGCAGGCTCAACTACTTCCCCCTGCATTCTACTGAGTTCTTGAATATAGTGGGGGGGGGGAGGCAGCTCCTGGCCTGAATATTCATAGAGCCTCAGCCAATCTCTGGTCAGGAGAGTGACCAGCAGTGGGCTGAGAGGTCTATAAATAGTATGGGGCCTAGAACAGCAGTCCCTTGTTCTTGGGGGAAGAAGACCCAGTCTGAAGGCTGAGGCACGTAGGCTGTCAGCTACAGGGCAGAATAAATTCTCCTGAGGGTCCGAGCTCCAGCTAGAGCTCAGAGACCCTTGTCCAGAGCACCCTGAAGCAGTGCAGGAAGTCACACAGAGCATCTAGGCTGGAGGCATCCAGTACAGAGGCTGGCTGGTACTACAGGAAGCATTACAGTACCCAGGGCACAGTGAGTACTATCCTTAAGCATCCTACACACTGTACTGTCCTTGCCACCTTTGGGAGAACTCACTTCAATTCCTTTGACTCAGGTTATACCTCTACCAAGGGGTCCCCCTGCATTGTAGTTCTCTTAAATTCTGAAGTCAAGAGGGTAGTTGCATCCTGAAGAAGCAGATTAGTCACAAGTGTCCTCTGTTGCATTTCTGCTCATTTTGGAGCTCATTTTGGAGCAAGGCAACACCCCACCCAAGTTAAGCCAGCAAATAAACTACAAAAAGGCATGCATGGCCTGTTTTCTATCCTGAGTGACCGTGAACTACCATGTGCCAGGCTGCCATACACCTCTCTTGAAATGGAACCTGGGATCAAACAGCCATTCTGGGCTGGGGTGTGTGCTACACCTATACAAGGTTTTTTTCCTACAGGGTGCATTGTGGGTGTTTTACTCATGTAGCAATTACTCTCGGTGGAGCTGCTGATTTAAAGCGGGCTGTTACCTTCACCTCCGCCACCTCTGTTTCACCGGCACCGGGTCTAGGGTCTCGTTGAGTTTACCTCCGGACGATGTATGCACCAAACACTTGAGTATCTTTTCCAATGCTTTATTGAACAAGGAATAAAGGAAGTAGCAGGAAAGAGGCAGAAGGAAAATTGCAGGGAAGCTCAAATACCTTTTCTTGGTATTCCTTAATCAAACGCTTGTAGTTAAGTGTACTCCCCTTGTGGGATTCAATCTTTGCCCGCCTGGATAGGCCTCTCTCACTTGCCTAGCAGCCAGTACGTAGCACGAACAAAAGTCTCTGCCACAGACTTGTTTGAATAAAACCCGTACGATCCTCTGCCACAGGATGTAATGGTTTGTGATGAACATCAGACAGAGCACTTGAACCTTTAAGCCAACTCGGCAGTACTATGCAGTAAGATTACTTCAGGATACATCCTCCAACCGAGTCACCAGGCCCCTCTCCAGACCAGCACTCTGCATGATCCTTCCATGACGGGTCCTCCCCTGGGATCTTCTCAGTTGTCCAGCTTCTTCACTCAGGATAGACAGCTCAGGACCATTCCTCTGCTGCTGTGGTAGGCCCCAGACAGGCTTCTGGGCCCACCCACATGCTGCAGCGACGTGGGCCTCCGGAGCAGAGGACCACGAGGTGGTATTCCTAATGCACACCTGTCAGCCAGGAGGGCCAGCAGGTGGATGAAAACGAACCCCTAAACATGGCGTCTGTCCCATAAATACCCTCTCCCAGAATGCAACTCAGAGGACCACCTCCACCGAGTTGTCTCCGGGACAGAGGAGCACTTATACACTTCGACACGTTGCCTTTCCAACACTGGCCCATGGTGACAACAACACCCACCGGCGCAGTGTGAAACTACACGCAACTCAGCCAAGCTGGAACAGAGGCAAACCTACCTTCACCTAACAAGTAACCCACTAGATTTACCTATCAGCAGTAGATTAAAAAATCTACCAGCGAACACTCAGTAGATTTGACTTGAGCTGAGAATCAGCAAAGCACAACAAACAAGCAAAATCACCAATATGACTGCTCCAATGCATTGTATATATTTATAACTACAAATCATACATCAAAACAAGGCTTTTGGAAAATGAACACCTTTGCAGTGCCCCCCCACCCCCATTTTTCCTGCACTGCAAGGTTTAAATACTCCTTTTGTTCAGCATAAAGAGAAATACCTTCCACGCTCCAGCAAAGCAAAGTCCCCTTAGCGACCGGTACCCTACAGACTCCTCTATAAGTGACTCATGGCTGTGGTTGCACTCCTGTCTTCTCAACATATGCTACAGGGCTAATTTCCCTGCATTGTACATGATGACACCAAGTACTGCCCATAGACCAGAGCTTTGGGAAGAAAAGGAGAGCACCTGAGCTGGCCGGAGCAGGGGAGTAAGATTAGGAATAACACTTCCTCCAAGACATAACAAACATTGCCCCTACTCCGTCCACACTGCAAGTGCAAGGGTAGATTTTTTTTTCCTGGTGTTGGGGTTTAAGCTGATCACTTTTACAAGTATATCTAAAAAACGTTTTTAAAATTCCATAGTTGCTATTAAGTCAGATTCCTTAGCCTTTTGTTGGGAGCATTGCTCTGTTTAGAGCACAGAGATAGTGATAATTCCAGCAAGCTCGCCTGTAACTCACCCACATCATGCTTGGCTGGCTTCTACTTAGTTCTGTCAAGCGTGATGTCAGAATACCCAGCCACGCTTATGAATCTCTGCAGCAACAGAATTTCTTGTGCAGCTACAAATAAAGGCAGTTTTGTCTCTAGCAGTGAGGAGAGAAACGAGGAGGCACGCAATATGTCAGAAGATTTGATTTGTTGTGTGTGTCTGTTTAAAAAGGCAATAAGAAAGAACTCTTCTGTTAACTGTGTGTACCTATAATAGCCACATACCCTGATTCCTTTACATTCTAAAAGCCTGAATTACCATAAGACTAGGTCTTCCTCCTGGCCTCCCACTGTGGCAGGGTGGTTGGCCACTCCTCAAGGCACTGAGTACTAGGGATGGGCCACCCTCAGTTCGGGGTCACACCAGAACACCTCAAACAGGCAAAAAAGTTCTAGCGAACATGCAAACCCTATTAAAGTCTATGGGACATGAACATGAAAAATCAAAAGTCCTAATTTTAAAGGCTTATATGCAAGTTATTGCCATAAAAAGTGTATGGGGACCTGGATACAGCCCTAGGGGACATGTATCAATGCAAAAAAAAAGTTTTTAAATTGTTTTTTTCAGGAGCAGAGATTTTAATAATGCTTAAAGTGAAACAATAAAAATGAAATATTCCTTTAAATATCGTGCCTGATGGTCCCCTTAGTCTGCCTGTAAAATGGCGCAGGCAGACTAAAGAATAAAATGCCTATAAAGTGGCGCATCTGTGCGATGTGTAGAACAGTGTTGCGACAATAATGACATTTCTAAAGGATAAAATGGCATTTAAACTTGCTCGCGGCTGTAATGTATTGACGGCTCCCCGCAATATAGATGAAGAATCAATGAAAAAAAATGGTGTGGGGTCCCTCCTCCAGTCCATACCAGGCCCTTCGGGTCTGGTATGGATTTTAAGGGGAACTCCACGCCAAAATTAAAAAACAAATTGGCGTGGGGTCCCCTCCAAAATCCATACCAGACCCTTATCCGAGCATGCAGCTTGGAGGTCAGGATGGGGGGGGGGGCAAGTGAACGCCCCCCCTCTCCTGAACCATACCAGGCCACATGCCCTCAACATGGGGGGGTGGGTGCTTTGGGGTAGGGGGCTCTGTGCCCCCCACACCCCGAAGCACCTTGTCCCCATGTTGATGGGGTTAAGGGCTTCTTCCCAACAACCTGCGGGCACGGGGTCTGCAGGCAGGGGGCTTATCGGGATCTGAAAGAGCCCTTTGACAAGGGGACACCCAGATCCTGCCCCCCCCCCATGTAAATGGGTATCGGCATTGTACCCCTACCCATTCACTAAATAAAGTGTCAAAAAGTAAAAACCACAAGAGACAGTTTTTGACAATTCCTTTTTTAAAAAAGAAAAAAAAAGTGTCCCACAATTTAAAACCACCGTCAATCACGCTGCCCGACGGACTCGAAAAGTAGAAAAAACTCCATCTCCATCGGAGGCCTCTGTCAAAGCGGAAAGATTGCTGTCTTTTCGCTTTGACGGCTCTTATTTTGGCCACCCGCTGACGTAACCGAGTGACCCCGCCCCCCCTCTGACGTCACATGACGTTAACATATCTACAAAGGGACAGCTGATGTTGGAGCCCATCCCTACTGAGCACTACACTGTGGGAAACAGGGGTCCCTGTTCTTGCCTTTCCAGGGCCACCTACTGTACAGCTTCTATGTTTCTTTGATTGCAGCAAAAAATTACATAACATCTTTTAGCTAACCTTTTTATTTTTCACTTTGAAATGCGTGTAGAGTAGATAGAACCTCTGTACTGCTGTCTGTGCCCCTGCTGGGGAGTTTTATACGCTTCCTGGTCTCCATTGTCATTGGGACAGAAAGTGATGGGAAATCCGAAATGTTATAGTTGTTATTGGAGCAAGGGGTAGGGGGAAAACTTCCAAAGGGAATGCGTGTTCCAAAGACAGATATCTAAGAGGGGATTTCTAATCACTTTCATGAGATTTATTTCTAACTTTCTGTTGTGCCCCCGGAAGTCAAGGAAAATCTCCCCAACAGAGCATAGATAGGAAATAAAACTGGGATAGGTTCTAACCTTTGTCTACTTTTAATAGTGGGCAAATGGAAGGTCTTGGTTGGCAAGCAAGGGACCCAGGGACATGAGTAACTTACTTGGTGCACAAAAAATGGGGTTCTGTGAGTGTCACTGCAATGGCATAAACACAATGCACTTGGCTCCCACCTATTCACCATTCTAATGGCACTGACAGTGCACCTGGCTGCCATCTACAAGTAACACTGTTAGGGCTTGTTTACACTTGGGGTTTTGGGGGGGGGGCTTAAAACTATGCACCTGAGCCACGTTATAACCACCCCTTTACCTGAAAAGGATGTACACATGCCACAGCCATGATGCTTTGCTTCGTGGACGTGGAAGGAGCTATACCCGCATCGCATACAGCAGATGCTATCACCCGCCAAATGTGACCCCTTCAAGTGAATAGGGCTGTGCTGCAACTACCTCGCAACCGCGTGCTATGCACCTGGTTGCAGTGTGGTGGTGCAGCATTTAGGGGGTTAAAACAGGCAGTAAGGAGGCAATATGTATGCTTCGAATGCCTGTGAAAAGCAATCTGAGCATGGACTGCTTTTCAGAGAATATGGCTATATGGAGAGAACCCGCACTTTTGGAATCCATCCAAATTCTTTATTCGATAACCACCAAGTACAGAATAACTGCTAACATGTTTTAGCGAAGAGCCTTGTTCACAGCAAAGAATTTGGATGGATTCCAGAGTGTGGGTTCTTTCAATGCATCCATATTCTGAGTTTGTGATGAGTGGGAGGTCATCTGAACCTGAGAACCTGGAGAGAAGGTACCAGTAATCAACGCGGATTTTCGGAGGTTTTCACAGTAATGCCCCGTACACACGGTCGGATTTTCCGACGAAAAATGTGTGATAGGACCTTGTTGTCGGAAATTCCGTCCGTGTGTAGCCTCCATCACACATTTTCCATCGGATTTTCCGACACACAAAGTTTGAGAGCAGGCTATAAAATTTTCCGACAACAAAATCCGTTGTCGGAATTTCCGATCGTGTGTACACAAATCTGACGGACAAAGTGCCACGAATGCTCAGAATAAATAAAGAGGTGAAAGCTATTGGCCACTGACCCGTTTATAGTCCCGACGTACGTGTTTTACGTCACCGCGTTCAGAATGATCGGATTTTCCGACAACTTTGTGTGACCGTGTGTATGCAAGGCAAGTTTGAGCCAACATCCGTCGGAAAAAATCCTAGGATTTTGTTGTCGGAATGTCCGATCAATGTCCGACCGTGTGTACGGGGCATTAGAGCGGCGCTAACTTGTGTGTGCTTTTCAGAGAAGCAGTAGTCCTTGCCACTAGTGTGAACAAGCCCCTAGAGTCACTGTAGTAGGCGAGAGGCTGGTGCACTGTCAGTGTCTCTGGAATGGTGTGTAGACACTGTAGAACTATCCTTTAAGGCAGGCAATAGATGATGTGATATTTTTTCCAGCCAGCACAAGTTGCAGGAAAGAAAATTGCTTGATTCCCCCCAACAATACAGTCAGTGTTGATGGGGGAATCCCTACTGTGGAGCTATTGTGTTCTCCCAGCGGGGGAGCGCGGGGAGTCATGCCAGCCGGGAAAACACAGTGATTCTTCTATAGCCACTGGAAATAACTGCACTCTAAAAATCCAACATGCTGGTTGCACCCAAGTCAATTGATGGATCGACTTGGATACAATCAGCCTGCCCATACATGGTTCGATTCTCCCGTCCCGGTTTAAGCCCCTCCATACCCAAAATTTGGAAAATCCCCTAGTCTGCCCCCTCTCAGGAATTCTAATTTCCAAAAATCCTCCAGTATACAGTTCACCATGTTGCTGACATAAGGGCATAGGGTGCTGGTACATTACAGCAGTACCTGTATAAAAAAAAAAAACAAATTCCGAGCAGTTCTGCTTTGTTCTGTGTTGGTATTTCAAGGTTTAATTTCAATTGGACTGGCGTATGCCTTTAAACACCAGATCTGCATTTCTTTTCCTTCAGACATTATTGCGTTTTGTTTTTGTTCTCACTACTTAGCCCCACTTTGTTTCTTTATTCAACTCCATAGTGTGTGGTTTTTTTTTTTCTTCTCTCAAAATAATTCATTTTCTCCTGTCGGCAAAGACCAGGTCTGCACTGATAATAATTCCTGCTGTTATTACAATGGGGAGCTCGTAGATAAAGTTTCCGCTGCACTGCCTAATGTAACATAATTCTGCATTCTCATAACAAGAGCTGATTGTCTGTATATTGAGCTGGATATTGGATACATTTTTGCGAAATGACTTGGAGATGGTGTAAAAGGTGATTTTCTGCTCATCTTAGTTCTCATTAAACATTTTTTATAACAGGGAGAGACACAATAAAAATAACAAAATGGAAATGGCATATTTTATTTACGCATGAGAAGACAGAAGCCGAAATGGCAATCGGTACTGTAATTGAGGGTTTAAAATGGAACTCCAACCACAAATTCTTTTTTTTGGGGGGTGGGGGTGATGAGACTTCTTTTTAAAACGTGACAGTTGTTTTCAGCTGAATTCAATGAAATTCGAAAATTGAGCCCACATGACTAAAAAATAAAAATTCTTATCCTTGTGTAAACATTTTCTGTTTCCTGTTCTATTCCCATTTCTTGTTTGTCATTGATTGCTCGGAAAATGGCAGCCTCATTGGTTGCTATAGGCAAAACTCGTATCCAGAGATCAATGCGCCACACCATAAAGTTATATTCAGAAAGAAGTTTAATGTGTGTAGTACCCAATGCGTTTTGGAGGCCCGAAATCAGCCCTTCACCAGGGTAGGATGTAGGATTAACAACCTGGAAATTTAGGGGTATCTGGTGATTTAGCTGGTGTGTGTGCACACTGCAACACAGTGCCATTCAGCCGCTGTTTTTTCAACCCTACTTTTTAAGTCCTGATGAAGGGGCAATTTTGGGCCCCTAAAACACATTGGGGGTTATTTACGAAAGGCAAATCCACTTTGCACTACAAGTGCAAACTACAAGTGCAAAGTGCACTTGAAATTGCACTGAAAGTGCACTTGGAAGTGCAGTCGCTGTAAATCTGAGGGGTAGATCTTAAATGAGGGGAAGCTCTGCTGATTTTATCATCCAATCATGTGCAAGCTAAAATGCTGATTTTTATTTTCCTTGCATGTCCCCCTCGGATCTACAACGACTGCACTTCCAAGTTCACTCTCAGTGCAATTTCAAGTGCACTTTGCACTTGTAGTTTGCACTTGTAGTGCAAAGTGGATTTGCCTTTCGTAAACAACCCCCACTGGATACTGCTCACAATCAATAAACTTCTTTCTAAATATAACCTTATAATGTGGCACTTCAGTCTCTGGATCAGAGTTTTGTCTACACAAACCAGACTTATGGTGGTGACCCCTTGGTTTGTGGAAGGGCCTACCTACTGGATGCTCGATAGGGATCTTATTGACATAATAGTGGCACCAATTCTAATTCAAGACTATCACCTATTTCTAGCTCTAGGTTTCCATTGCCATCTAGCTAATTTCTGAGAGTTAAAAAGTTATTGTGTCAGCGTCCTAGCAACCAAAGGTGGAAAGCTGCAAAAATGGAGTGGCCACGGGTCTATGGGTCACAGTATATCAGGGATCATACTGGCTTTTAATTCTGAAAGGATGCCACAAAAAATGTTCACCTCCTAACCTAGGCACACTTCTGACTCCAGTGTCTAGGGGGAGGCCACCAAAATGTCCATCTCCTAACCTAGGCACACTTCTTTCCCCAGTTTCTAAGGGGAGGCCACAAAGATGTTTGTTTCCTAACCTAAGCACATTCCTGCCCCAGTTTCTGGGAAGATGCCACAAAAAATGTCTGCCTCCTAACTCTAGGCACATTCCTTGCCCCAAGTTCAGGGAGAGGCCACAAAATGTCCACCAAGCTAAGCACACGCCTGGTCCCTGTTTCTGGGAGGAGGTAACAAAAATGTCCACTGTTTAACTCTAGGCACATTCTTGGCTGCAGTTTCTGGGGGAAGCCACATAAATGTCTGCCTCCTAACGTAGGCACACTCCTGGCCCCATGCCTCATTACACAAAAATAAGTGGGTTATTGTGCATGTTAACGCAACGCTAAAGTGAATGGGTTCTTGAGGCTCTAATTTATGTTGGCATATTACGATGTGATTAACAGTTGGTGCAGTTATTCTTTAAACATAGCAGTTGAGTTTCCAGGTTTTGTGTGTGAAATTGTCACTTTTAGGAAATTTGCTTGCCTGTAAAACTTCTACTATTCCATCTGTTACCCTAGCATGATAACAAGGAGGAATTTACCTTCAGCTGTAATAAGCTTTTTACCTCTTGTGCTTGAGTGAGACAGAATTGACAATAGCGGCAATTGTGTGATGTGGCAATCTAAAAAGATATTGCAGTTCTGTAAATGGAATGAGCTCTCTCCCAATGGACCAGGAAAGCAGGCATACACGCTCTGTGCATTCAGCGGATTTCAAAAGTCACATTGTCTGGAAGGGGTGCAAGTCACATAAATCACACCTTAGATGGTTTACAAGATGCATTGAAGAGACCCTCTTGCATTGACTCCGCAGGTGACAACAACAGGGGAGGCACACAAAGACACAATGATGGCCGATTGTGCTTGTGCTGTAGGTGATGGAATCCTGCGCTCTGAAGCCAAGGATGGTTTTGTGCTCAAGGTCATCGAGGCTGAGTGTTTGAATTCTCATGGTCACCTTTTGTGTGAATGAATGGGCCAAGCTTTTCAAGTTTACATCACACCGTTACAGGGAATTCACTATAGAAATATACAGATGAGCTCTGAGTAACAAATAAGTGTTTTAAGAAATTTTCATTCTTACCCTTAAAACCTAATGAATCCTGTACTAAAAAAACTTCTTGACCTCAGATGTGGAAGGAAATGCGTCATTCAGGAACAATGAGACACAAGGAGAATGGAAGAGGTTACACATAAGGTTTTGCTATATTTATTGTTAACCTGTCATGATAGAAACACAGGTGCTGCCATTGTTACCTTTTTTTTTTTTGAGTGAACCTGTGCTTTGCTGATGCAGATAAAACAACAGGTTCACTTTAATTGAACAGTATATGCTCACATTTTCTTCACTGCCCCGCTGCTTTTTTTCAGCTGGTGCTTGGTGATTTGCCATCACATACTCCTCCACACCCTGGCTGCACTGCTGGGAGAGGGACTACTGGAAGTGCGGATAAGCAGTCGCTGTCAAGCATTTGGAAGGTGATCCTGCTGCTTCCTGAACACCTGTTTTTTTGTCTATTTTTTTCTTTTTTTGCCGAACAACAATTTTCAATGGGGCTAATGCTCCTCAATGCAAGCCAAGAATTTGGCTTGCAATTACCGTGCTGCCCCATTGACTTGCATGGATGAAATTGACAGGTGGTGCTGCCTATAACTCAACATGCTGCAACATGTGCACAACCCCCACTAGCTGGATTGTAGGATTGAGACCCCTTTCACACTGAAGAGCCGCTAAAACAGCGCTAAAGCGACGGTCGTTTTTGCGGTGCTTTAGCAGCGCGGGTGCCATGTTGTCACGTGACCTTAAAAAATGCCCCACTGACACCCGAAAAGAAAAAAATCCCCCCAAAAAACACCCGTTTTGCAGCAATTTTGAAGCCCTTTTTAAGGCGCTTCGTAAGCACTGCCTATTCATCTCAATGGACAGGGGCATTTTTGGAGGGCTTTTTACAGCACTCCAAACCCACCCCAGAGAGGCTGCTTGCGGGACTTTTTCTAACGTCCCGCAAGCGCACCGCCTGAGTGTGAAAGCACATGCAAATGAATAGGAGGCAGTTTTTAGGCACTTTTCAGAGGATATTTCTAGCGCTAAAATTCCCGAAAACTGCCTCAGTGTGAAAGGGGTCTTAAGTGGGTGGTCTAATCCCAGCCACCCATGTGAAAGAGGCCCTACTGGGTCATTGCTTGGAGATGGGAGTAGGGTGAGATGAGCTACTGAGTAACTGCTGGGAGTAGAGAACAAGTAGAGCTACTGTGTCACAACTGGGAAGGAAAAGCGGGGGAGCTGAGTTACTGAGTCACTGCTAGAAAGAGGGAGCCGAAGAAGGTGAGCTGCTGAGTCCCTATTGCCCTATTGGCAGGGGGTGGGGGGGGGGAAGCAGGGTAAGCTTAGCTGCTGATAGAAGGGCTTAAAGAGGAACTCCAGTCATATTTGTGTTTATTAAAAGTCAGCAGCTACAAAAACTGTAAAACTGACATTCACCTGTCCAAGGATCCAGCGATGTGCTCACTCAAGATGTTTGTTCCATCTGTCTTCTGTCCCCAGCGCCACCATCTCAGCTATGGCCACCTGGCTGTGACAGCTTGTGGCTTCACAGCTGGGTGTCCAGTGTGCATGCACAAGCTGCACATTCTGAATGGTCCTGCAGTTTTCCCTAGGTGATCCGAGCGGAAGTGCGAGCGGGTACCAGTCAAGACCAGGTACCCTCTCCCCCCCTGAAAAAAAAGTACAGTTTCCTAAAGAAGAGGGGGGAGAAGGCCCTAAAGCGGAACTTCCCCTTTTGGGTGGGCTTGTGGCTTCACAACTGGGTGCCCACTGTGCATGAACGAGTCGCGATGCACACTCTGAACGATCCTGCAGTCTTCCCTAGACAATCCGAGTGGAAGTGCAAGTGGGTACCTGTTAAAACCACGTACCCCCCCTCCCCCGGAAAAAAAAGTACCATTTCCGAAAGAAGAGGGGGAGGCCTTGAAGCAGAATTTCCCTTTTAGGTGTAGCTCCACTTAAAGCTGTAAGCTTTTGAAACAAATTAGTCCACAGTGCCTGTAGCTACAGAGGTCATAGAGGGTTTGTTGTACAGCTTAATTACTACTTGTTAGAATCATGTAAATAACTGATAAAATTCAAAAAGTCGCGCTTAAAAAACTGAGAGTGGCAACAGACAAGTGCCCAAAAGCCTCATAAAAATATGAGGATAAGTAGTGGTCACTGAGCAAATATTTTAATGCTAATCAGTGTATGAATGCACCATAACAAAAATAAATTTATAGGACACAGGTATTGCTTCCTATGTCCGTGAAAAAAGAAGAAGAAACACTCAATGATACATGACTAAATGCAGACAACAGGTGAATGTCTCAAAACACTAAGGCAAAGTATAATAGTGTGGCAGATATATGTCTATGAGAGCCGTGCCAGAACATAGAAAAAAGATAATCAGTGTATAAATAAACAAAATGATAAAACCCAAAAAAAGTCCATGGCTGTACAGGAACAATAATGATTATAGTGATGATTATAGATTATAGTCCGTACATGCTTTGTAAAACAAAATAATAAGTGTCCCCAAGTGCTGAGTGAATACTGGAACCAAAACTTGCTGCAGTGAATAGGGTGCGTAGACAGACCTCCACCTTTCAAAAACTGCTGCCTCTTACCAGAAAAAATTGGTCTCTTAGTTATAGGAGACCTGAAAGGGCGTATGGCTACAACCCCAGCCAGGGATCTGTACAACAGGCACTTGTCATCCGAATCCAGGAACTCTCTCCACCAATCACATCACAATGGATAGGATGTGTCCCCATGAAAGAGATAAAGAGCTCCACATAGCATAAAATCCAACGTTTTATTGAATAAAAAGGTTAAGATTGCACTTACAGAGTCAGTTGCGTATAACAGCATATAGGAAAGCCGGCCGGCTCCAAGGCAACCCGTGTCTTCTGGGTGTTCAAATCGCGGTGTCGTTGGGACGTAGCTCCTCCTCCCTACGTCGTTTCGTCACAACAGGACGTGGTCACGGGACCCGGCTGAGTTAGTGCCAGGCCTAACCATGTGGTGCTAGCTAGTCTGGAGGAGTAACAATCTGCAGCAAGTGAAGCACTGGAGGAGAGAAGGATATGAGGTCTTAAGCAAGAGTTTGTGCTGGAGAGAAGACTGGAGTGTATATACTGGAGTGTATATAGAAGTCCCAAGCAAGTTTGCACTAAATATTCCTGGGCATCCCATAATTCCCTATTTCCCATCCAAGTTCAATCCCTTGAATAAAAAACAAAAAAAAAAAAAACAAAGCTTATGGACTGTTCTATGTCTCTGAGTGACTGAGAGATGGATTTCTGGCTGGGCAGGGTGACAGGTGAACCACTACTTCAGTAACCCCTACGGGGACATGGCTATACAAGCACCTGATATAAGGGAGTTCATTCTCGTTTCTAATTTTTCTTCCTATGTGATTCTAGACGTCTCCAATTGTTGACTCTCTTTTCTCTTATTGAGCTATTACAAGATAGGCGAGGGAACAGGATAAACAAGAGCCTTGCAAGTGTCATTGATAAGCAGTGAAAGCAGTGGGAAACTCGCAGTCTTTAACCGGCAGATGATTATTTGGCCAACAAATAAAGCATTAGCAAGGCAAAATTGATTATTATTGTTAGAAAAACGAAGTGATATAGTTTAGCATTTTATTGTTTTTTACAGAGAATCCTGAGAATTACAGGGTGATTCCAAGTGACATGGCACTACGATCTACTTCACTTTATTTAGCTCCGAAATGTCTTACGCATTTACTTTGTTTACTTTCTATAAAAGTAATAGCCGCTTATGAAGATCGAGAGATTATCCTTCTCCCAACTGCGTGCAAGAAATTGTTCAATCTATGTCCACTAAAGTCTAAACTTTCAGATAATGTTATAAATAAAATACATTTGTATTTGAGTGGTTGTTTTTTTAAACCTCAATTTCACCAGTAGGCTAGGTTATATCTATAATTGCTACTGCATGTCCTTATAAAACCCTTACATTACTAGACTTGTTACTACAGGGAGCTGCATGGTAGGGAGTTTCCATTTAAAATGGGACTTCCAATTGATACCATGTTGACTTTAAACAATACAAAAAGCCTAAACTCCAATTGTATTATAAATTGTATTAAGTACAAAATAGAAAGAAGGGATAGAATCTGCCCATCATGCTGTGTGCATGTATGTTGTACGTAACCATCTGTGCTGCTGTATTGTTTGTGTGTTGGAGATAACAGCTTGATTAGTATTTTATCACTAACAAAAGGGAATTGAAAGGGTTTTTGTGAATGTTTTTTCTTATTATGCCAAATATATATATATATATATGATCAATATTTCATATTTACTACTTTCAGGTGGTGAGCTCAATGCTGTCCACCATCTTTTCTGTGGGCTGATATACTGCAATGTTGTGAACAGACTAGCAGGAGGTTAAATTATCAATACAGCTGAATGAATTGGAGAAGGGATTTCCCCCTTCCACCTTTTCTAGCAGAAGCGGACCCATTTGAATTTTCAGTCTGCAGAGGTGGTTAACAAGCATGTAGGCAGCACTGGCATCGTTCACACCTGTGGCACTCTCTACCCCCCCTCTGAAATGTGATCCATGGTGAATTGCTTTTCAGAGGGTGGTAGAGAAGCAGCTGCCTGGCATTCAGGAGATGCTACTACCCCCTCCTAATGCCCTTTTTTAATACCCCTCCTAATGCCCTTTTTTCAATTCCCCCTCCTAATGCCCTTTCTTTTTATCACGGGAAATACCGAGGCACAACCACGAGACAAGCATTTCAATGGGTCATGTTTGGTGCTGGACTGCCTTCCAAGCGAGACATGCTGTATCATTTTTGGCATGCCACTAGGCAAAACATTGCAGTTGCATCTCTATGTGCTAGCCGCTCCTGCCGCTATTGCACAGTGGGGCTGTTGAAGGGCAGTAAAAACAGGGATTTAAAGCCCATCCAGCCATCCATGTGAACGAGGCAAAGGCACTCTGTAATAAAAAATTGTTTCTAAAATAACAATTTTATACAAATAATAATAATAATACAAAATTAACCATAATTAAACATGATCAGTTTATAAAAAAAATAAATAAAATATAATATATAATATAAATAAAAAATATGAAAAAAAAAGGTTTCAAAAACAAAACAAAGCCCAACTCCAATGATATTTTTTAAATACCTCTTGCCTCCACTTTCCTGTTACAATTTTTTTTTTATATAAGTCAGTGCTTTACTTCTCATTGTCCTCTTGTCCCGTATTATTTTGCCTGGCCAGCAACATGCAGAAGAATATACGTGGTTGCTGAGCCGCTGCAAATAAACTAATCTTAGTTGGTAAAGATTCCTACAATTTGCACAAAAATTGTTGCCTCCAGTGCAGGTTGCCAAATGTAAATCTGTCTCTGGTTGATTGGTACAGGCAATGGAAACAATTTAACTATACTCACTTTACCTAACTAACTCTCTCTCTCTCTCTCTCTATATATATATATATATGTATGTGTATATACAGTATATATTTATATATATATATATATATATATATATATATATATAATATATCCACACATATATATATATATATATATAATATATATATATATATATATATATATATATAATATATATAAATATATATATATATATATATATATATATATATATATATATATATATACATGCTATACAGTATACAGTATATATACTGTATAGATATATACACACACACATTATCTCACAAAAGTGAGTACACCCCTCACATTTTTGTAAATATTTTGTTATATCTTTTCATGTGACAACACTGAAGAAAGGACACATTGCTACAATGTAAAGTAGTGAGTGTACAGCTTGTATAACAGTTTAAATTTGCTGTCCCCACAAAATAACTCAACACACATATCCATTAATGTCTATACCACTGGCAACAAAAGTGAGTACATCCCTAAGTAAAAATGTCCAAATTGCGCCCAATTATCTATTTTCCTCCCTGGTATCATGTTACTCGTTAGTGTTACAAGGTCTCAGGTGTGAATATCAAGCAGGTGTGTTAAATTTGGTAAAGTGCATGGGAAACACTGCGCTAACAAGTGGAAACCGGAGGAGCAGCTACATACAGTCTGACAAAAACAATGAAAATAAAAAATGTAGCGCATAATAAATGTCTAAAGACAAAGTCACAACAATTCTTGATTGGTGCTTCAAAAATAATATTAGTGGAAAAAACAGCCAAATGGCTTGTGGTAAACATAAAGTCAATGGGTAAATATTTATAAAGGGACATGGTGTCCCGCTCTACAGGAAGGTGAATGTGCTCCGAAGAGTGGTGATATTCCAATAGTTGTCAGAAGTTAAACTTCACAAGAACCTGGCATATCAACGAGATGAAGCAATAATCGAAAGGGTGGTGTGTAAAAAACTCTTACTAGATCCCATGGGTTCCCATGTCAGCGACAGGGAATGGCATAAGCAGTGTGCCACCAAGGGCATAGAGAAGGACGTCCTGTCACTCGAATCCTCTAGGCTGGAATCTGCATGGATCTCCAGGGGCCGCCAGGCAGGTCCTCACAGTAGACAACCAAGGTATGGATCAGGAAGACAAGGACATCACTTGGGGAACTGTAGTAAGCACTTAACCTCATTCTGAAGGTATGTGAAAAGAAAAAATATGCCTCCACATAGTGCAGATAAAAACGGGGGTGATTTTATTTCTATGCCCCTGTTGAAGACCCCTAGGTCGAAATGCGTCGGACTCATTCACCATCCTCCATGTTGCCCATTTCTTTTAATTTATTGTAATTTATTGTGATCACGTTTTTTATTGTCAAAGGTTTTTTTAGGAATAAAAACACCCCCGTTTTTATCTGCACTATGTGGAGGCATATTTTTTCTTTCCACATACCTTCCGAATGAGGTTAAGTGCTTACTACAGCTCCACAAGTGATGTCCTTGTCTTCCTGATCCATACCTTGGTTGTCTACTGTAAGGACCTGCCTGACGGCCCCTGGAGATCCATGCAGATTCCAGCCTAGAGGATTCGAGTGACAGGACGTCCTTCTCTACGCCCTTGGTGGCACACTGCTTATGCGATTTCCTGTCGCTGACACATTCACCTTCCTGTAGAGCGGGACACCATATCCCTTTATAAACATTTACCTATTGACTTTATGTTTACCACAAGCCATTTGGCTGTTTTTTCCACAAATATTATTTTTGGAGCACCAATCAAGAAGTGTTAAATTTGGTGTTATCGCTCTCACTCTCTCATACTGGTCACTGGAAGTTCAACATGGCACCTCATGGCAAAGAACTCTCTGAGGATCTGAAAAGAAGAATTGTTGCTCTACATAAAGATGGTCTAGGCTATAAGAAGATTACCAAGACCCTGAAACTGAGCTGCAGCACAGTGGCCAAGACCATACAGTGGTTTAACAGGACAGGTTCCACTCAGAACAGGCCTCGCCATGGTCAACCAAAGATGTTGAGTACACGTGCTCAGCGTCATATCAAGAGGTTGTATTTGGGAAATAGGCGTATGAGTGCTGCCAGTATTGCTGCAGAAGTTGAAGGGGTGGGGGGTCAGCCTGTCAGTGCTCAGACCATACACCACACACTACATCAAATTGGTTTGCATGGCTGTCATCCCAGAAGGAAGCCTCTTCTAAAGATGATGCACAAGAAAGCCCGCAAACAGTTTGCTGAAGATAAGCAGACTAAGGACATGGATTACTAGAACCATGTCCTGTGGTCTGATGAGACCAAGATAAACTTATTTGGTTCAGATGGTGTCAAGCGTGTGTGGCGGTAACCAGGTGAGGAGTACAAAGACAAGTGTGTCTTGCCTACAGTCAAGCTGTCAATGGTGGTGGGTGGGAGTGTCATGGTCTGGGGGCTGCATGAGTGCTGCCGGCACTGGGGAGCTACAGTTCATTGAGGGAACCATGAATGTCAACATGTATTGTGACATACTGAAGCAGAGCATGATCCCCTCCCTTCGGAGACTGGCCTGCAGGGCAGTATTCCAACATAATAACCCCAAACACACCACTAAGACAACCACTGCCTTGCTAAAGAAGCTGAGGGTAAAGGTGATGGACTGGCCAAGCATGTCTCTAGACCTAAACCCTATTGAGCATCTGTGGGGCATCCTCTAACATCCACCAGCTCCTTGATGTCATCCTGGAGGAGTGGAAGAGGACTCCAGTGGCAGCCAGTGAAACTCTGGTGAACTCCATGCCCAAGAGGGTTAAAGTGATTGTAAGTGTTCTTTTTTTTTAAATTTGAAATAACAAACATATCATACTTACCTCCACTATGCAGCTCATTATGCACAGAGTGGTCGTGAACCTGCTCTTCGGGGGTCCCCTGGCGGCTCTCGTGGCTCCTCCCTGCATCAGCTAACCCCCCCTATGACTCAGCCCCGCCCCCGGTGCCCACGTCATTGGATTTGATTGACAGCAGCGGGAGCCAATGGCTGCACTGCTATCAATCTAGCCAATGAGGACACAGGACATTGGTTAGAGCTGATGTGCTCGTCCCCGGCGCGAGAAAAAGAGGGTTCAGGTAAGTAAAACGTGGGCACTGGGGGGCTGCTGCACTGCAAGAGGTTTTTCACCTCAATGGATAGAAGGCATTGAAGTGAAAAACCACAAAGGTTTACAACTCCTTTAAGGCAGTGCTGGAAAATAATGGTGGCCACACAAAATATTGACACTTTGGGCCCAATTTGGACATTTTCACTTAGGGGTGTACTCACTTTTGTTGCCAGCGGTTTAGACATTAATGGCTGTGTGTTGAGTTATTTTGAGGGGACAGCAAATTTACACTGTTATACAAGCTGTACACTTACTACTTTACATTGTAGCAAAGTGTCATTTCTTCAGTGTTGTCACATGAAAAGATAGAATAAAAGATTTACAAAAATGTCAGGGGTGTACTCACTTTTGTGAGATACTGTATATGTGCACACACTGATCAGCCTTAACTTTATGACTAACCCACCCAATTTTGAATAGGGCCCCCTTTTGCTGCCAAAACATTGTTTGAGGTCGCATTTGATATTTCATGCATAGGGGGTTATTTACTAAAGGCAAATCCACTCTGCACTATAAGTGCACTGCCAGTACAGTTGAAAGTGCAGTTGCTGTAAATCTGAGGGGAAGATCTGAAATGAGGGGAAGATCTGCTGATTTTATCATCCAATCATGTACAAGCAAAAATGCTGTTTTTTATTTTCCTTGCATGTCCCCCTCAGATCTACAGCAGCTCCACTTCCAAGTGCACTTGTAGTGCAAAGTGGATTTGCCTTTAGTAAATAACCCCCATAGAGATGTTGATTATGAATTAGCACAGAAAACCTGCATTGCCTATCACTCACTAAAGACCCTTCTGTTGCCTTCTTCTGTTTTAGGGTATCATCAGGTCAAACAAGGAACATGTGAGGTGGTCGCAGTTCACCGATGCTGCAATAAAAATCGTATTGAGGAGAGATCGCAAACTGTGAAATGTTCATGTTTTCCTGGACAAGTAGCGGGCACTACCAGGGCGCAGCCATCTTGTGTAGAAGGTAAGTCATGTAGTGTGTGGGTTAAAGTGGTTGCAAACCTCTGAGATGAAAAATAAACAGAGCATATCCTTCTATAGTGTGTACTAGTGTGAACAAACCAAAGCACCTAGTGTGATTTTTGTCTCCTCTCTCTTCCCTCTGCTATCTGCATGAGTCACTTCTGAAAGGTTATGGTGACACCACGGAATCCAGGGAGATGGCCCTGCCCCCCTCCAGCACACAACAGGTGATTGACAGCCTCAGCTGTGCATGTTTCTCTATGAGGCTGTGTAGAGGGGGGGTGTCTTTTTCCTCCACTCAGGTCTCAGCTTACACTCAGCTCCGTTCTGTGCTGTGCAGTGTGTGACCTCAGATGCTTACATCCTGCCTGCTGGAGGTGAGAAATGTGTGCTTTAGAAGGCTGTAGAGGAGAGAGGGCTAAAGGTAGACAGGTACTAGACATGTGCAATTCATTTAGTTCCAAATTCCTTTTTTAACAAATTTTGACAAATTCGTTAATTTCCAAATTACTGAATTTTTCAATTTCCGAGTTTCCAAACTTCCGAATTTCCGAATTTCGAATTTCTGAATCTCCGAATTTCAAATTTCCGATTTTGAATTTGAAATTCGAAATTCAGAAATTGGAAAATTTGGAATTCGAAAATGCGAAATTAGGAAATTCGAAAATTCGAAATTAGGAAATTTGAAAATTCAAAAATTTGGAAATTTGAAAATCACAAAATGAAAATGAAAATCTGAACATTCAAAAGAATGAAAATTCTAAAACCCGAAAATCTGAAATAATAACTAACTAATACGAATTTATCTGAAGTTACGTATTATCTGAAAATAACGAATGCCGCATCTAAACGAATGGAACGTAACGAATGCCGTATCTAAACGAATGGAACGTAACGATCTAATAATAATAAATAACAATAATAATAATAAAACCTTTTTATTATTATTATTTATTATTAATTTGTTCCATTCCATTTGTTTAGATGTGGCCTTGGTTATTTTGGATAATTCGTAACTTCAGATAAATTTGTATTCGTTACGTTCACAAACAGCCAAATTTGAAAGGAAATTCTAATGCCGCGTACACACGGTCGGACTTTCCGGCATACTTGGTCCGGCGGACCAGAGTGTGCCGGACAATCCGCCCATGTGTGGGCGCCGGCGGACTTTTCCGGCGGACTTCTTCCCAAAAGCCCGCCGGACCTAGATTTGAACCAAGTTTCAAATCTTTCCGTCGGACTCAGTTTCGGGCGGAAAGTCCGCTCGTGTGTGTGCTGGTCCGACGGAAAGGCCGCTCGTGTGTATGCTGGTCCGACGGACCAGATACGACGCGAGGGCTGGGTATTGCATCTCGCGCTCGCTGCAATAGGAAAAACAAATTTTCCTATTGCGGCGAGCGCGGGGCATACCAGGCCCTTAGGTCTGGTATGGATTATAAAGGGAAGCCCCTACGCCGAAAAAACGGCGTGGGGTCCCCCCTAAAATCCATACCAGACCCCGATCCGAGCACGCAGCCTGGCCGGTCAGGAAAGGGGGTGGGTGCTTTGGGGGAGGGGGGCGCCCTGCGGGGCCCCCCCACCTCAAAGCACCTTGTCCCCATGTTGATGAGGACAAGGGCCTCTTCCCGACAACCCTGGCCGTTGGTTGTCGGGGTCTGCGGGCGGGGGGCTTATCGGAATCTTCGAGCCCCCTTTAATAAGGGGGCCCCCAGATCCCGGCACCCCACCCTATGTGAATGAGTATGAGGGTACATGGTTCCCCTACCCCTTCACCTAGGGAAAAATTGTAAGTAATAAAACACACTACACAGGTTTTTAAAATATTTTATTAAACAGCTCCGGGGGTGGACCACGCCCCCTAAAACGTCACAGTCCCAGCATGCCCAGGGACTGTGACATCATATGGGGGCGGGGTCTCCGCCTATATAAGTCACAACGCAGCCCTCAGAGACCAGTCCAGCCGGAGAGAGCATCGTGTCAACATCTGGGGGAAGAGAAGAGAAGAGAAGAGAAGAGAAGACAAGAAGCCCAGAAGTCCGGACCTCCGCTGGCAATAGAGCTACATGAAGACAGCGGAGGGACCGGCCGAAGACCTGGGACACTGGGAGAAGAGGCCGGAGAGCGGAGAAGAACCAACCGGACGCCGGGAGAAGATGAAGCGGAGGGATCCCCGAAGCCGGAAGAAGACCCCCGAAGCCGGAGGAAGATCCCCCCCCGGAGCTGTTTAATAAAATATTTTAAAAACCTGTGTAGTGTGTTTTATTACGTACACTTTTTCCCTAGGTGAAGGGGTAGGGGGACCATGTACCCCATACTCATTCACATAGGGTGGGGTGCCGGGATCTGGGGGCCCCCTTATTAAAGGGGGCTCCCAGATTCCGATAAGCCCCCCGCCCGCAGACCCCGACAACCAACGGCCAGGGTTGTCGGGAAGAGGCCCTTGTCCTCATCAACATGGGGATAAGGTGCTTTGTGGTGGGGGGGGGGCACCGTAAGGCGCCCCCTCCCCCAAAGCACCCCCCCCATGTTGAGGGCATGCGGCCTGGTACGGTTCAGGAGGGGGGGGGCGCTCGCTCGTCCCCACCCCCTTTCCTGACCGGCCAGGCTGCGTGCTCGGATCGGGGTCTGGTATGGATTTTAGGGGGGACCCCACGCCGTTTTTTCGGCGTAGGGGCTTCCCTTTATAATCCATACCAGACCTAAGGACCTGGTATGCCCCGCAACGGGGCTCGCAAGGTGTCAATCTAGCCGATAAAAGCGGCAAGATTGACATCCTTTGCTAGTCCCGTCGCACCTGAGTCACGTTCAAAATGAACGAACTTGGCCGTGTGTGGGCAAGTCCGTTCATTCTGAAAGTCCGCCGGAACTCCGGCGAAAGTCCGTCGGAAAGACGGGCGGACTTAGCCCGCCGGAAAGTCCCGGCGTGTGTGGGCAAGTCCGTCCGTTTTAAAGTCCGGCGCACCTGGCGGACAAAGTCCGTCGGAAAGTGTGCCGGACCAAGTAGGATAGAAAGTCTGACCGTGTGTACGCGGCATTATACCTATAATTTAATAGTTAGTTATTATTAATTAGTTATTATTTCAAATTTTACAGATTTTATTTCTTTTTTTCAGATTTTCAAATTTTCGGATTTTTGAATTTCCGAATCTTCGAATTCGGAAATTCAGAATTAAAAAATTTGGAAATTCGGAATTCAAAAATTCAAAATTTGGAAATTTGAAAATTTGGAAATAAATTCGGAAATTTGGACATTCGGAAATTCAAAATTCGGAAATTAAAAATTCGGAAATTTGAAAATCCGAATTTCCAAAAAAAGCAAAAGAATGAATGAAACGAAAACGAAAATGAACACATTTTTTTGTCAGTGCACATGTTTAATGCCCCGTACACACGGTCGGACTTTGTTCGGACATTCCGACAACAAAATCCTAGGATTTTTTCCGACGGATGTTGGTTCAAACTTGTCTTGCATACACACGGTCACACAAAGTTGTCGGAAAATCCAATCATTCTGAACGCGGTGACGTAAAACATGTACGTCGGGACTATAAAAGGGGCAGTGGCCAATAGCTTTCATCTCTTTATTTATTCTGAGCATGCGTGGCACTTTGTCCGTCGGATTTGTGTACACACGATCGGAATTTCCGACAACGAATTTTGTTGTCGGAAAATTTTATAACCTGCTCTCAAACTTTGTGTGTTGGAAAATCCGATGGAAAATGTGTGATGGAGCCCACACATGGTCGGAATTTCCGACAACAAGGTCCTATCACACATTTTCCGTCGGAAAATCCGACCGTGTGTACGGGGCATTACAGGTACAACTTTTGCAGGAGGATTTGTTTCATCTCTGTGTATCACCTGAATAGTCACCTTACTGGGTATATGAAAGGGTTTACAACCGCTTTAAGGACTCATAACTGACAAGTGTCACAAATTAGAAACGATCCAAAGACATTTAATTTTGTATGTATGCTGTACTCTTTTTGTGTAGTTTGTATAAAGATACAGCAGAGTCGGAGCTATCCAAATGTTTCCTCAAAAAAAATGCATGCCATTAAATGCAAGGAAATAAACTTTGCTGAAGGCAATATCATAATGCTTATTACGGCTATACCTCAACAATACATTTACATCAGGCTTTCTCAACCTTTTAACCATAGAGGAACCCAAACAAAATAATTTTCATGTCTTGAGGAACCCTTACTAAAACCAATTCATCAGGGCTCAAAAGGGACAATGCCCATTATATTGTTGACTGATAGGAAGAAGGCCCCCCTTAAAGTGGTGCCCAGAATGCCAACCTTAAAGACAGCTAAAAAGCTAAAAAGATATTTGACGTCATGCTGCTGGCATTGCTAAGTGGTGCTGAACCTTGAATCCTGTAGACACAAATAGGTGGTTCATCAGCCACAGCTCAATGAACCCCTAGCAACCTCTGGAGGAGCCCCCTGGTTGAGAATGGCTGATTTACATGAACAAAAAATAAAGAACCAAATCACTGCCAATAGATGCAATGTGTATCTATCTATAAGTATGTTGCCCTGCATCCTTCTAGGGTGGAGGTGATCAAACGAAAAATATCTATTATGTCTGAATTATTGATTTTTATCGGTACCCGCTTCCACTTCCGCAATCTTTGCCTAGGCAAGGATAGTGTTCCTTGCCCTGCCACTCCCACAGCCTCCTGATATACATCACATGTCCCAGGAGTCTACAAGATCATTCCCAAAGGGCTGCGTAAGCTCACGTATGCACAGTGGGGAGCTGGCTATGGTTCCTGCAGAGCTGGAGGTGTGCCTCTGTGTGTCTGTGTAAATCCAGGAAGTGAACAGGCAGCAGCTTCACCTACCCACAGTTAAAATGGATGCAGCCAGACTCAGTGGAGGGAGATTTCTGCAGCATATTTGGCAAGTACAGAATCACAGTATATATAGAATAATATGGAAAGTGGTTGGGGGGAAGCTTCAGAATGGCAAAGAGGTTTTTAATACAAATTATGTGAGCAGACTGCAGTTCCTCTTTAAGTGTTTGTCCACCTGGGAGCTTTGTGTATCCTTGCCCACATTTGTGTGTTCCATCTCCTCTTGTTACTCCAAAATGTAAATTAAATAAAAATCTCACAGGAAAAGGGAAATCCCGATAGTAGATGCGCAGACCTAGAAAAGCAAACTCTGGTTTAAGTCTCTGGCATCTGTCAATTTTGGGTGGACTGACCCTTTAGGCCACTTTCACACGGGTGGTCCGATCAGGTCCGCCTGTCAGTTTTTCAGGAAGACCTGATTGGACCCTCCGGTCTCTTCTATAAAGCAGCGGATGTCAACAGACACATGTCCACTGACACCCACCGCCACCCGATCCCATCCTGTCTGCCACAAACAGACAGATGGTAGTCCTGTTCCCCATCTGTCTGGTGGATGGGATCAGATGGAAATGGATAGGCGGTCTGTCTCCGTCCGATTGCACCATAGAGGAGACCTTTCATACGTTCCCCCTCTGAGCAAGAGGATTCCGCTTCATGGAGGTGTCCGTGTGAAAGGGGCCTTAGTGATGTTTTTTCTAATAGTCATCCCAATACTAAAGCTTCGTACACGATCGGACTTTCCGATGGGAAATGTTCGATGACAGGCTGTTGTCGGTAAATCCGACTGTTTGTATGCTCCATCGGACAATTGTTGTCGGATTTTCCGTGGACAAATGTTGGATAGCAGGTTTTCAAATTTTCTGCAGACAAATGTCTGTTGTCGGATTTTCTGATCATGTGTACACAAGTCCGTCGGACAAAAGTCCAAAGTACAAACACGCATGCTCGGAAGCACGGACAAGCCGGAAGCGGTCGGTCTTGTAAAATAGTGTTCGTAATGGAGAATTAACATTCGTGACGTGGCTAATTATGAAATCTAGAAATGCAGCGCACAATTCTCTTCTTCTTTAATGGGATAAAAATGAAGCTGCTTTGCTGGTGCTACTGATGGAGTTATTGCAAACAATTTTTCAAAGAATTTTTTTTTTCTAGTGATATCAAGAATAATATTATTATGCTTTTTTTTTTTATTTGGGCAAGTTACCACAACACCATTATCCCGTAGTTTTTAAAGCGGGATTCCGGCCAGCGAAATTTTTTTTTTAAAACTCAGCAGCTACAAACACTGTAGCTGCTGACTTTAAATAAGTACTTACATGTCCTGGAGCCTTGCGGCTTCACTGCCAGTTTCCTACTGCGCACGCGCGAGCGGCGCGGCGCACTGTGAATGGCCCCGTGGTTTTCTGGGAACACACACAGTTCCCAGAAGGCAACAGGGCCGCTCGCCGAGGAACAGGACACGCCACGGAATAGGAAAGAGGCAGATTAGGGAGACTGCCTAGCAACAAGGGTTCAGGTAAGTTTAAATTTTTTTTTTCAAATTTTTTTTATTAAAATTTTTTAAGATTTTTGGTGCAATTTTTTTTTCCAGGGTGGCCCTCCACTTTAAGATTAAAAATACAACTATGTTGGTGTCCCTTGTTAATTTTACATTGTATTTTTTTAAAATGTAACTGCCTACTCCCAAACTGTCATTTGAAGTAAAACACATAACCAAGTATTATTCTCCACAATTTTTTTATTGTGCATTAAAAAAAGAAAACAAATAAAATTAGACATGCTATCTGCCAATAGAACTTAACCGAAAAGTGCATTCTATGCATCCAAAAATATAGAAAATATACCAAATCAAAGCATTATTATTCAACCAAAAAAATAAAATAAAAGCCTCATGCATGTGTCCTGCTTCTTAATATAGGGGGTCACCAATGCCATGAGTTGGTGAAAGCAGGGGTCCGTCATCCGGAGATAATTCCAAAAATCATCTGGATTATTCTCCTGGAGCTCCCGCAGCAAAGGCATATGACATAATTGGTCACGATTAATAAAGCAACCAATTTTTGGCCTGAGAACTCCTCCTGCTGAACTCCTGTACCTGGACTGGACTTGGGTCAAAGCAATAACTCCAAGGCCAATAATAAATAAAACGGTATCTCCTCCGATTCCGCAACATGGCTGGTTGACAAACAGCCGTTCAGAAATGAACTGAAATGCGCGAAATGAAAAGCGTGAACTGAAAAGTGTGAAATGAAAAGCGCGAATCAACACTCACCAAACTTCTACTAACACAAAATTAGAAGGAGAAGGAGCCCAAAGGGTGGCGCTAAAGAGCTGAAAAACCACGTAGTACGTCACTACGTTCGTTTTTGTTGGCCGACAATTCCTTGCCATTTGTATGCAAGACAAAACCCAGGCACACGCCTTCGGACAAAAGTCTGAGGTTTTGTCTGCGGAAAATCCGATCGTGTACGAGGCTTAAGACAAAAGCAATTCCAAAACAACAGCTATCACTGCAGCATTATCCTTACTTTCACTGTTTCATCAATAGTTATTTACCGAATGCTTTTTCTGTCTGGATAAGTTATTAGGTAGCCAGATATAATTGGGCTTTTGTTCCACTGGGGTCCTTAAGCGGTTGCATAGCCTGTTATGGCTATAATTATGCCCTTGGTATCCAGATCACAAGTCTCACTCCTTTGCCAGCTGGGAACTCCTGTTCACATCCCTGACACCCGGCCAGACATGAATTCCAGGGAGGAGATCCTGCTGCCAGACAGAGTAGCCAGCTGTCCAAAAATTCACACTATCCATAAAAAATAGAGGCTAATTAAGATTTCCTTTAAGTCTATAAAAAAGAAATATATGTTAAAAAGTATGGTGATTTTTTTAACTGCATTTGAGCGTCTGCCAGTATCTGTGCTCATATGTGAAACCGATTTTAATGTTTATTTGGGGGTAAACTCTTATGCCGCGTACACACGAGCGGACATTACGGCGGACTTTGCCCGGCGGACTTTTCGACGTACTTTCCGACGGACTTTGTGAATGAACGGACTTGCCTACACACAATCCACCAAAGTCCGTCGAATTCGTACGTGATGACGTACGACCGGACTAAAACAAGGAAGTTCATAGCCAGTAGCCAATAGCTGCCCTAGCGTGGCTTTTTGTCCGTCGAACTAGCATACAGACGGCGGACTTTTCGACCGGACTCGTTTTCAACGGATAAATTTTAAACAAGTTTCAAATCTAATTCCATCCAACTTTTGAGAAAACAAAGTCCGCTGGAGCCCACACACATCGAATTGTCCGACGAAATCCAGTCCGCCGGGCAAAGTCCGCCGTAATGTCCGCTCGTGTGTACGCGGCATTAGGCTGGATTCACACCTATGCATTTTTAGCGCTTTTTGCATTTTGCAGATTTGCACTACAGTCCATTTACCATGGTTTCCTATGGAACACGTTCTATAATGCAAATCTGCAAAATGCAAAAAGCACTAAAAATGCATAGGTGTGAATCCAGCCTTAAAGCTGAACTCCAGGCAGACATAGAAGGCACAAATTATTGTAGCTCTTCTTTCATTAATATGTCATTACATGGAATTATTTTTTTTAATGCAAGCACTGGTCTTTTAACAGTCCTTGCACCTCAGAGCTCAGACTGGAAGAGGGAAAACAAGCACAAGGAGTTGTGTTGCAGTCAGGTGTGTTGCAGTGCTTATGTGCTAGCAAGGAAATTGCTGATAGGAAGAGAGCAGACAGAGAGAGATGAACTCATCAGTCTGGAGATTTTACCTACATTTACCAGTCACTTACTGGGGGAGGGACTAAACCTGTAACCTCTACTTTAACCACTTGAGCACTGGAAGATTTTACCCCCTTCATGACTAGGCCAGTGCTATTTGGCACTATGCTACTTTAACTGGTAATTGCACAGTCATGCAATGCTGTACCCAAACAAAATTTTATATAATTTTTTTTTTTTTTACACAAATACAACTTTCTTTTGGTGGCATTTGATCACCACTGGGTTTTTTTTTTTTGTTTTTTGCAATATAAACGAAAATAGGTGGAGAATTTTGAAAAAAAATATCATATTTTACTTTCTGCCGTAACACATATCCAATTAAAAAATTAATAAAATCAAATTTTTTCATAAATTTTGGCCAAAATGTATTCTGCTACATATTTTTTTCCCATAATTTTTATTGTTTTCTGGATAATTTGTACAAACAAGAGGTTATCATACAGAATGTGTCAAATAACGCTTATATTGGAAGAATGGTATCCGCTACATGTTTTTGATTAAAAAAAATCCCAAAACGTGAATATTGATTGGTTTGCATGAAAGTTATAGTGCTTACAAACTATGGTGTATATTGTATATACTGGATTTTTGATTTTTTGTTTGATTTTTTTTTATACTACTTATGCTGGCAATCGGTGACTGCGGTGGTGAATCTGACACTAACTATTGCTAGGGGGGCACTGACTAACTGCCACTGACATCACAAGTGACATTAATACAGTGATCAGTGATAATACTATACACTGTCACTGTACTAATGACAGTGGCTAGGAAGGGGTTAACATCTAGGGCGATTAAGGGATGTGTGTGTGTGTGCCTAACAATGTGTAAAAAGTGTAAAGTGTGCTGCTCTTCATGAATGATCTCTCAGTTTCTTATCCCTGCTTTGCAGGGATGAGAACATACAGATCACTCCCTCAACACAGAGCTCTGTATTGCTTACCAACACAGAGCTCCGGGTTGTGATAGGACACAGCCGATCAGCAGGTCCTGGCCATGAATCATTGGCTGGGACTTGCTGACAATCCTCCGCTGTGCACAATCACAGTGGGAGCTGGGTGGGAAGCGTTCATGTGTGCTTCCTAAACCCGGAAGTAGGCAGCGACATACGGGTACGTCACTTTGCCTACACCCGCCACTCACCTGCAATACATAACCAAATGATGGCTACAGTGTGGTTGGCAAGTGGTTAAATAAAATTGAAAAAATCTTGTTTTTAAAATGCCACTGATGTACCAAAAAGGGCCAAAAATGGCTACCACACCTCTATGGACATGTTAGACATCCAAATCAAAAAACAATCATGGGAATTAAAATGATTGTAAAGTCTTTTTTGTTGTTGTTATAACAAGCATGATATACTTACCTGCTCTGTGCAATGGTATTGCACAGTTCAGCCCCAATCCTCCTTTTCTCAAGTACCCTGTTGATGCTTCTGGCTCCTCCTACCTTCCAAATGAGGATCCTCCCGTTCCTCAGCCGCGCTGCCTGCGTCCATAGACACAGACTGTGTGTCTTGGCCCCGCCCCCAGTTCTGTCAATACGGGATTTGACTGACAGCAGTGTGAGCCAATGGCTTTCACTGCCTCAGCAAAGCCTGTAGGAGTAGGGAGAGAGGAGAGAGCTGCCACAGATGGGCACAGAGCTAGATCGAGTGAGGACTCAGGTGATTATAAGGCGGATGAGAGGGCAATACTGCTACCTAACCATCTTTTTACCTTTATGCAGGAAATGCATTAACCACATGCCGACCGCCGCACGCCGATATACGTCGGCACAATGGCAGCGGTGGGCAAATGGGCGTACCTGTACATCCCCTTTAAGAGCCGGAGATAGCAGGCACGCGCCCGCCGCGTACAGCGTGACCGTGCCCGCGGGACCGGCGGACTCGATGTCCGCCGGTCGATCATGTCACAGAGCCTCAGAATGGGGAAGTGCCTATGTAAACAAGGAATTTCCCCGTTCTGGCTTGTGTCATGACAGAGATCACCGCTCCCTGTCATCGGGAGCGGTGCTTGCTGTCATGTGACTTGAAGCCCATCCTCCCCCCACAGTTAGAATCACTCCCTAGGACACACTTAACCCCTTCATCGCCCCCTAGTGGTTAACCCCCATTGTCATTTACACAGTAAGCAGTGCATTTTTATAGCACTGATCGCTGTATAAATGACAATGGTCCCAAAATAGTGTCTGATGTGTCCGCCATAATGTCGCAGTCCCGATAAAAATTGCAAATCACCGCCATTACTAATAGAAAAAAAAATTAAAATAAGAATGCCATAAAACTATCCCCTATTTTGTAGACGCTATAACTTTTGCGCAAACCAATCAATATACGCTTATTGCGATTTTTTTTACCAAAAATATGTAGAAGAATACATATCGGCCTAAACTGAGGAAAAAAATAGTTTTTTCTATATATTTTGGGGGATATTTATTATAGCAAAAAGTAAAAAATATTGTGTTTTTTTTTCAAAATTGTCGCTCTTTTTTTGTTTATAGCACAAAAAATAAAAACCACAGAGGTGATCAAATACCACCAAAAGAAAGCTCTATTTGTGGGAAAAAAAGGACGTCAATTTTGTTTGGGTGCATCGTCGCACGACCGCGCAATTGTCAGTTCCAGTGACTCAGTGCCAAATCGCTAAAAATGATCTGGTCAGGAAGTGGTAAAATCTTCCGGGGCTGAAGCGGTTAAGGTAGAAAATGTTTAGGCTTTAAGACCTCTTTAATAAAGAATTGTCCACACCACCTCCCTTTGTGGCTATAACTGCACTTTTCTGGAGAGACTTTTGTGGGAATTTGCGTCATAAGCGCATTTGTAAGGTCAGATCCTGATATTGAACAGGAAGACCTAGTTTGCAATCAATGTCTCAATTGACCCCAGATGTATTCAATATGGTCAAGGTCAGGGCTCTGTGCAGGCCAGTTCCTCCACGCCAAACCATGTCTGTATCGAGCTGGCTTTGTACAGTAAAGGATATTCCCAAAACTGTGATTATGTAAAATGTCTTTACATGCTATAGCATTAGTCACAGGAGGAGACACCTGAACTCAGTCATTTGTAGATGTGATGGTCAGATGTCTACAAACATCTATTCCCCATGAAGTGTAAATATTCGACCCAAATATAATATGGATAGTGTGACATGTAAAAAAAAAACAAAAAAACATAAAGCTATCTGTGAGTCTCTGGGGTAATTGTCTATAAAATAAATACATTTTGGGTTGGCAGACCTACACCTTCCCTCCCACCTCTGAGTAATATACAAAAATTCCTGCAATTGAAGTGATTGGCATGCATTCAAAACACACAAAAAAGGGTACATAAGTGCAACATATAAGCCACCAGAATATATATCAAGAACCAGTCTTTGAAGATGCATGATAAAAATCAGTCCAGTGATAGGAGTGAAGAGGTCTTGAAAAAAGAACAAGAGGAAAAACAAGCGCATCCCAAACACAAATGTTTTTCATGTCTTTTTGTAGTATAGTACCACTTTGCCCACCTGTACAAAAATGCTTTTTCTCTATCATGTGATTCCATTATTAGCCAGTAGAGGGAGCTTTGCCTTTCTAAAATTAAACCACACTTTAATATGAAGAGGTTTTGAATATTATTGCTACACTAATGTCCGGGACACACGATCAGAAAATCATACGAAAAATACCGATTTCGGATCAATTGTACGATAATCTGATCGTTAGTACAGAGCTTTCGAGAGCCGATCAGGACAGTTCATCCGATATTATTTGATCGAACATGCACAATTTTTTTTTTCGTACGGTGCCAGATTATACGATTTTCGTTTAATCGGTACAGCTGTCTTTCGAAAATGCAATACTTATGCATTATAACACATGATATCACTTTCAAATTTTTATTCAGTCGTACGTGAATTTTAGTGACTTTAGTAAACTCGATCTGAGATTTGCATGCAAAAAAAAAGAAAACAGATGATCATTCGTTCGATAATCTCATCGTATGTACCGGGCATAAGGGCCCTCTTAGATCTTTGCATTAATTTGAATGCACACGCATTAACATACACTGTCACGTGCTAATGAGCATTGGTTTACAAAAAGCACCCAGAAAGGTGCGTTTAGCATTTCTGACAGTGCACTGCAATGCTTGTTGCATGCTGCGCTGCATCACATATCCGGAATATTGGGGTGCAGTATTAAACCCAAAGACAAGACAAAAATGTATTACAGGGATATACAGGGATATACTGACATATAATCACACACATAGGTTGGATTTGATGGACTTGTGTCTTTTTTCGACCTCACCTACTATGTACAGTGGCTTGCAATAGTATTCGGCCCCCTTGAACTTTTCAACCTTTTGCCACATTTCAGGCTTCAAACATAAAGATATAAAATTTTAATTTCTTGTGATGAATCACCAACAAGTGGGACACAATTGTGAAGTGGAACGAAATCTATTGGATATTTTAAACTTTTTTAGCAATTAAAAAACTGAAAAGTGGTGCGTGCAAAATTATTCGGCCCCTTTACTTTCAGTGCAGCAAACTCACTCCAGAAGTTCAGCGAGGATCTCTGAATGATCCAATGTTGTTGTCAGGGGATGTTATACACAACATCCAATGCAGGTGATCAGATCGCTGGGCTGCACCAAGGAATCAGGGACAAACGAGTAAATGAATAAGAAGGCATGTTTATTGTTAATGATAAAGACACACGTGAAAACAGGACAGCAAACCAAAAACAAGTAAATGGTGAAAACACAGCAAACCCCCAAACCCACCTAACTATCTATCTAACTAATATAATACACCAGCAAGGAAACCAATATGAAATAAAAGATAAGGCATGAGCCAAAGCGACAAGGGAACAGGAAACAGGGTTCAAGGTCAGGATACACAAACGGGGTTCAGGAACAGGCTGGAACAAGAGCAGGTACTGACAGGGACAAGGGCTTAGCAGAGGAATTCTGAAGCACTGAGCCTAGTTCAGGGCGGGTTTATATACTCCAGCAAAACCATGACAGGTGTGCTTGATGACAAGTCTGCAGTCCAGGCAGGGAGACCCCCGCTGGTGGCCACTGGAATTACACCCTTTTGGTGCTGAATGTAATAGTGCCACCAGCAGGAGAAACCGGAGATGACACCATTCCTGACAGTTCCCCCTCCTAAAGGAGTGGCCTCCGGACACTCCATTCAGCCCTGGGTACGACAGTCCGAGAGGGGGCAGAAACACCTTAAAATGTTTCCCTACTGAGTCTGCGGACTTCTTCGCACTTCCAAGGTCAGAGTCTTTTAGTTCACTGGGGGACGTGCCATCAGAGTCTGAAAATAGGACACGTACCCCACCACCCGGGTCAGGAAGTTTGGATCTGGAGATGAAAATTAGCAGGGTAACGGGAAAGAAACCATCGGAGGCAGACCACACAGGAGCATTACATTCAAGCCAGGCAACAGACAGGATTGACCCAGCGGCAAGATGGCCATCAATCAGGAATAGTTTTAGCAGGCACCATGTCATCAGGCTGAGCAGAAAGCAGAGGTACATCACGCTGGGCAGTGGCACATCTGCATCGAGCTGGACAGCAGGCAAAAGAACATCGAGCTGGGCAGCAGGCAAAAGCACATCGAGCTGGGCAGCAGGCAAAAGCACATCGAGCTGGGCAGCAGGCAAAAGCACATCGAGCTGGGCAGCAGGCATGGGCACCTCAAGCTGGGCAGCGGGCTCATCAGGCTGGAGAGCAGGCACTGGTACTTCCGGCTGGAACACTGGCACCTCAGACTGGAACACTGGCACCGAGACATCAGGCTGGAGGGCTGGCACCGAGACATCAGGCCGGAGGGTTGGCACCGAGACATCAGACCAGGCGGCAGGTACTGGAACTTCAGACTGGGCAGTAGGCACATCAGGCAGAACAGCAGGTGCTGGCACAACAAGCTGAACAGCAGGCACATCGGACTGGATAGCAGGTACTGGAACTTCAAACCGGGCAGCCGGTACTGGAACTTTAGACTGGGCAACAAGCACAGACACTGGCACATCAGGCAGAACAGCAGGTGCTGGAACAACAGGCAGGACAGCAGGTGCATCGGACTGGATAGTCGGTACTGGAACTTCAGACTGGGCAGTGGGCACAGGCGCTGGCACATCAGGCAGAACAGCAGGTACTGGCACAACAGGCAGAACAGCAGGTACATCGGACTGGATAGCAGGTACTGGAACTTCAAACCGGGCAGCTGGTACTGGAACTGCAGACTGGACAGTGGGCACAGGTGCTGGCACATCAGGCAGAACAGCAGGTACATCGGACTGGATAGCAGGTACTGGAACTGCAAACCGGGCAGCTGGTACTGGAACTTCAGACTGGGCCGTGGGCACAGGCGCTG
The DNA here is from genome assembly GCA_037952835.1 of Lithobates septentrionalis. Classification (NCBI taxonomy): domain Eukaryota; kingdom Metazoa; phylum Chordata; class Amphibia; order Anura; family Ranidae; genus Lithobates; species Lithobates septentrionalis. The sequence goes on from JBBDGP010000373.1 coordinate 1,312,201, forward strand.
GCACATCAGGCAGAACAGCAGGTACTGGCACAACAGGCAGAACAGCAGGTACATCGGACTGGATAGCAGGTACTGGAACTTCAAACCGGGCAGCTGGTACTGGAACTGCAGACTGGACAGTGGGCACAGGTGCTGGCACATCAGGCAGAACAGCAGGTACATCGGACTGGATAGCAGGTACTGGAACTGCAAACCGGGCAGCTGGTACTGGAACTTCAGACTGGACAATGGGCACAGATGCTGGCACATCAGGCAGAACAGCAGGTACATCGGACTGGATAGCAGGTACTGGAACTTCAAACCGGGCAGCTGGTACTGGAACTTCAGACTGGACAGTGAGCACAGGTGCTGGCACATCAGGCAGAACAGCAGGTACTGGCACAGCAGGCACATCGGACTGGATAGCAGGTACTGGAACTTCAAACTGGGCAGCTGGTACTGGAACTACAGACTGGACAGTGGGCACAGGTGCTGGCACATCAGGCAGAACAGCAGGTACATCGGACTGGATAGCAGGTACTGAAACTTCAAACTGGGCAGCTGGTACTGGAACTTCAGACTGGACAGTGGGCACAGGTGCTGGCACATCAGGCAGAACAGCAGGTACTGGCACAACAGGCTGAACAGCAGGTACATCGGACTGGATAGCAGGTACTGGAACTTCAGACTGGACAGTGGGCACAGGTGCTGGCACATCAGGCAGAACAGCAGGTACTGGCACAACAGTCTGAACAGCAGGTGCATCGGACTGGATAGCAGGTACTGGAACTCCAAACCGGGCAGCTGGTACTGGAACTTCAGACTGGGCCATGGGCACAGGCGCTGGCACATCAGGCAGAACAGCAGGTACTGGCACAACAGGCAGAACAGCAGGTACATCGGACTGGATAGCAGGTACTGGAACTTCAAACTGGGCAGCTGGTACTGGAACTGCAGACTGGACAGTGGGCACAGGTGCTGGCACATCAGGCAGAACAGCAGGTACATCGGACTGGATAGCAGGTACTGGAACTGCAAACCGGGCAGCTGGTACTGGAACTTCAGACTGGACAATGGGCACAGGTGCTGGCACATCAGGCAGAACAGCAGGTACATCGGACTGGATAGCAGGTACTGGAACTTCAAACCGGGCAGCTGGTACTGGAACTTCAGACTGGACAGTGGGCACAGGTGCTGGCACATCAGGCAGAACAGCAGGTACTGGCACAGCAGGCTGAACAGCAGGTACATCGGACTGGATAGCAGGTACTGGAACTTCAAACTGGGCAGCTGGTACTGGAACTTCAGATTGGACAGTGGGCACAGGTGCTGGTACATCAGGCAGAACAGCAGGTACTGGCACAACAGGCTGAACAGCAGGTACATCGGACTGGATAGCAGGTACTGGAACTCCAAACCGGGCAGCTGGTACTGGAACTTCAGACTGGACAGTGGGCACAGGTGCTGGCACAGCAGGCTGAATAGCAGGTACATCGGACTGGATAGCAGGTACTGAAACTTCAAACTGGGCAGCTGGTACTGGAACTTCAGACTGGACAGTGGGCACAGGTGCTGGCACATCAGGCAGAACAGCAGGTGCTGGCGCAACAGGCAGAACAGCAGGTACTGGCACAACAGCAGGCATCGGAACATCAGGCTGGGTGGCATACAGGAACACATCAGGCTGGAACAGATCAGCTGGTGGGGAGGCAGGATTGGATACTGGCATGATGGTATGGGTTGGAAAAAACTTCCGCTTCTTTTTGCTTTTAGCCACTGGGGATCTATAAGTGGGTACAGGGCTGTAGGTAGGGAATGCAGCTGGTAGAAGCGAAGAGTGAAAGGATGGCAAGACAGAGGGAGTAGGTTTTGAAGGGAGATTTAGTGGAGCTGATGGAGGCAGTTGAGAAGCAGCAGGGGAGTTAAAGGCAGGGTAGGTGCAGCAGGAGGAAACAGGGTACTGGTATTTCATTTTTAGAGAGGTATATTCAGAGCTAACAGAAGCTGAATGCGACAGACTTGACCAGGCCTGTATTAATGATTGCACTGAATCAGGTTTGCACTTAGCTTGTCTGACCAGAGACTGTACTGATTCAATGCATTTTGCAAGCACCTGCTGAGGACAAGCTGAATATTGTTCAAAAAAGAATGCTGAGTCATCCTCCAACAGCCAAACTAAAGATTCTACCTGAGCTGCACTAAAAGGGGGTGTATAGTCATCACCTCCCCCAGCGACATCAGACAGGGCCAACTCAGTACAAATCCAAATTAATGGTTGCACATCTTCAAACAAAAAACTGCCTTGCTCAATAAAAACATGAGCTAGGCGGATGCATTCTAACAACTGTTCCCTAGTGTATTCAGCCAATGTCTGATAACAAAAGTCTCTGTCATCAGTTGCCAGGAGCGATAAATACAAAATACTTTCAAAATCCATCTTTCAACAATAGCTGGGACTCAGGCCCCAATTCCCAGGTGCAACTGATCTGATTGTATGGCTTCAGAATTCTGTCAGGGGATGTTATACACAACATCCAATGCAGGTGATCAGATCGCTGGGCTGCACCAAGGAATCAGGGACAAACGAGTAAATGAATAAGAAGGCATGTTTATTGTTAATGATAAAGACACACGTGAAAACAGGACAGCAAACCAAAAACAAGTAAATGGTGAAAACACAGCAAACCCCCAAACCCACCTAACTATCTATCTAACTAATATAATACACCAGCAAGGAAACCAATATGAAATAAAAGATAAGGCATGAGCCAAAGCGACAAGGGAACAGGAAACAGGGTTCAAGGTCAGGATACACAAACGGGGTTCAGGAACAGGCTGGAACAAGAGCAGGTACTGACAGGGACAAGGGCTTAGCAGAGGAATTCTGAAGCACTGAGCCTAGTTCAGGGCGGGTTTATATACTCCAGCAAAACCATGACAGGTGTGCTTGATGACAAGTCTGCAGTCCAGGCAGGGAGACCCCCGCTGGTGGCCACTGGAATTACACCCTTTTGGTGCTGAATGTAATAGTGCCACCAGCAGGAGAAACCGGAGATGACACCATTCCTGACAGTTGTCCTAAATGACTGATGGTGATAAATAGAATCCACCTGTGTGTAATCAAGTCTCTGTATAAATGCACCTGCTCTGTGATAGTCTCAGGGTTCTGTTGAAAGCGCAGAGAGCATCATGAAGACCAAGGAACACACCAGGCAGGTCCGTAATACTGTTGTGGAGAAGTTTAAAGCCGGATTTGGATACAAAAAGATTTCCCAAGCTTTAAACATCCCAAGGAGCACTGTGCAAGTGATCATTTTGAAATGGAAGGAGTATCAGACCACTGCAAATCTACCAAGACCTGGCTGTCCCTCTAAACTTTCAGCTCAGACAAGGAGAAGACTGATCAGAGATGCAGCCAAGAGGCCCATGATCACTCTGGATGAACTGCAGAGAACTACAGCTGAGGTGGGAGAGTCTGTCCATAGGACAACAATCAGTCGTACACTGCACAAATCTGGCCTTTATGGAAGAGTGGCAAGAAGAAAGCCATTTCTCAAAGATAGCCATAAAAAGTCTCGTCTAAAGTTTGCCACAAGCCACCTGGGAGACACACCAAACATGTGGAAGAAGGTGCTCTGGTCCGATGAAACCAAAATCGAACTTTTTGGCCACAATGCAAAATGATATGTTTGGCGTAAAAGCAACACAGCTCATCACCCTCAACACACCATCCCCACTGTGAAACATGGTGGTGGCAGCATCATGGTTTGGGCCTGCTTTTCTTCAGCAGGGACAGGGAAGATGGTTAAAATTGAGGGGAAGATGGATGCAGCCAAATACAGGACCATTCTGGATGAAAACCTGTTGGAGTCTGCAAAAGACCTGAAACTGGGATGGAGATTTATCTTCCAACAAGACAATGATCCCAAACATACAGCAAAATCTACAAAGGAATGGTTCACAAATAAACGTATCCAGGTGTTAGAATGACCAAGTCAAAGTCCAGACCTGAATCCAATCGAGAATCTGTTGAAAGAGCTGAAAACTGCTGTTCACAAACGCTCTCCATCCAACCTCACTGAGCTCGAGCTGTTTTGTAAGGAAGAATGGGCAAGAATTTCAGTCTCTCGATGTGCAAAACTGATAGAGACATACCCCAAGCGACTTGCAGCTGTAATCGCAGCAAAAGGTGGCTCTACAAAGTATTAACGCAAGGGGGCCGAATAATTTTGCACGCCCCACTTTTCATTTTTTTATTAGTTAAAAAAGTTTCAAAAATCCAAAAGATTTCGTTCCACTTCACAATTGTGTCCCACGTGTTGGTGATTCTTCACAAAAAATAAAAATGTTATATCTTTATGTTTAAAACCTGAAATGTGGCAAAAGGTTGAAAAGTTCAAGGGGGCCGAATACTTTCGCAAGCCACTGTAACTATATGTATTATTTTGCTGTTTATCGATTCTTATATCTGGTGGCTGCATTCATTTTTTTTTCCTTTTTCACATTGGAATCCAGCCAGTAAAGCTGTTATTTTTTCAGCATCCTTTTACAGACCAAGATGTTCTGCAGATTTAGCAGTTGAGAATGAGTGAGTACACTAAGGTAAATCAAGGTTCTTAGAGCACACCTTAAATCACAGTTCCCCTTTACACCAGGGGCCACAGTGCTCCCCCTTACATCAAAGTCCTCTCCGTACATCAGAGTTCTCAGTGTTCCCCCTTAAATCAGGGTTTCCAAAGCACTCCTTATGTTAGAGTCCCCAGAGTTCTCCCTTACATCAGAAACTGCAGAGTCCCCCTTTACAGTGTAAGGGAACTCTGCGAGTTCAGAGATAAAAGAGAAAATCAGCGGATTCAGATGTGAAAGAGGAACTCTGCAGATTCAGATGTGAAAGGGGAACTCTGCAGATTCAGATATAAAATTATTAATTCCTTGTCATCCAGTCCCTGTCGGCTCTTCTTAACCTTTAACTCTCTGCTTCGTCCCCCACCCCCTCTACCCACTAACTCATTCACTGCCCAAGAGATTGCCAATAACTTCAAAGACAAGATTGATGCAATTCCTGAGGACACCTCCACTGTACGTAAATCTTCCCCACCCAACATACCTTGCCTAACAGCACATTCAACACTCTTCTCTTTTGAACTGGCTACTACTGAGGAGGTTACCAAACTTTTCTCAGATGCCAAATCTAACCAATTGTCCCTTGGATCCTGTTCCCTCACAACTACTACGGTCTCCCTCTACTGCTATCCTATGCTCCCTCACTCACATCTTCAATCTCTCCCTCTCTATTGGCACCTTCCCCTCCCCTCTAAAAAATGCGAAGATCACGCCCATACTTAAAAAGCCCTCACTGTACCCCACCAACCTGAACAACTTAAGACCCATCTCATTGCTCCCATTCACCTCTAAACTTCTAGAACGTCTGCAACCATCTTAGCTCCTACCTCAGTGAAAATAACCTTCTTGACCCCTTACAGTCTGACTTTGGCTCGCAGCACTCCACGGAAACTGCCTTACTAAAACTCACTTACAATTTATTAACTGCTAAAACCAACAGCCAGTACTCCATACTCCTACTACTTGACCTCTCTGCGGCCTTTGATACTGTTAACCACCTGCGCCTTCTCAATAAACTACATTTCCTTGGCCTCCAAGATTCTGCTCCATCCTGATTCTCTGGCTACCTATCACAGCGCTTCTTCAGTGTTACCTAGAACTCTCTCTCCTCCTCTCAATTGCCCCTTTCTGTGGGGGTCCCCCAAGGGTCTGTTTTTGGACCCCTTCTCTTCTCTATCTACACCTCCTTCATTGGTCAATTGTAAACCGCCCATGTCGTCTTCCTATCAGGGGCGGATCCAGAGTCTAGTCTCGGGAGGGGCACTGGCAGAAAAAAAGGTGTTTCTTACAGGGCCAGATTAAGAGCAACATGGGCCTGGTGCTAAGGATTTTGGTGGGCCTTTTTATGGAAATAAATAAAATGAAAACACAAAAATTTTTTGTTAAATTTAAATTAAAGAGACAGAGGGGTGTGAGACAGTGGTTGAGAGAGGGGGGGGGGGTGTGATAGTGAGATGGGGGGGTTGAAAGAGAGGGGATGAGAGGGAGGGGGAAAGAGAGAGAAAGGGGGTAAATAAGAGAGAGAGAGGGGGTGAGAGAGAGGGGGTGAGAGAGAGGGGACGAGAGAGAAGGGGTGAGAAAAAGGGCAATAGAGGGTGAAAGAGAGAGAGCGTGGTAGGGGGTGAAGGGGGTGAGAGAGAGAACAGGGCGAAAGAGAGGGGATGAGAGAGAGAGGGGGTGAGGGGGGTGAAAGAGAGAGGGGGGTGGGAGTGAGTGGGCGAGTCTGTGGGAGGCACAGCATAGTACATAACACGGGGGGGGGGAATAGCACAGTACATTACATGGTTGGCACAACACATTACATGGTGGATACATGGATACAGCACATTTAATGGTGGGCAAAGCACAGTACATTACATGGTGGGCACAGCACATTACACGGTTGGCACTGCCCAATACAGCACATTACAAGGTAGGCACAGTTCATTATATGGTGGGCACAGCACATGACATGGTTGGTACTACACAACACAGCACATTGCATGGTGGGCACAACACAGCACATGCACACGGTGGGCACAGGACCTTATATGATGGGCACAGCACATGACATGGTGGGCACTGCACATTACAAGTGGGCACTGCACATTATATGGTGGGCACAGCACATTATATGGTGGGTACTGCACATGGCATGGTGGGCACTGCACAGCACATGACAAGGTGGGCACTGCATGACACCACATGACATGGTGGGCACTGCACGACACAGCACATTACATTGTGAGCACAGCACAATAAATGGTGGACACCGCACATGACATGGTGAGCCCTGCACAGTACATTCCATTGTGGGTACTGCGCGGCACATGCCATGGTGGACAATGTACAGCACATTACATGGTGAGTACAGCACATTAGATGGTAGTCACGGCATGGTGCAGCACATGACATGGTGGGCACAACACAGCACATGACATGGTGGGCACAACACAGCACATGACATGGTGAGCACAACACAGCACATGACATGGTGGGCACTGCACATGACATGGTCGACCCTGCATGGCACAGCACATTACATGGTGGGTACAGCGCATTACATGGTGGGCACTGCATGGCACAGCACATGACGTGGTGGGCACAGCGCATTACATGGTGGGCACTGAATGGCACAGCACATTACATGGTGGGCACAACACATTACATGGTGGGCACTGCATGGCATAGCACATTTCATGGTGGGCAATGCAACTGCACATTACATGTTAGGAACTGCACATGACATGGTGGGCACTGCTGAACAGCACAGCACATTACACAGTGGGCACAACACACTCCATGCTGGGCACAACACATGGCAGGGTGGGCACAGCACATGACATGGTGGGAACTGCACATGACTTGGTGGGCACTGCATGGCACAGCGCATTACATGGTGGGCACTGCACATTACATGGTGGGATCACTGCATGGCACAGCACATGACATGGTGGACACTGCAAATTACATAGCGGGCATTGCAAGGCACAGCACATGACATGTGGGGACTGCACATTACATGGCGGGCACTGAATGGCACAGCCCATGACATGGTGGGCATTGCACATGACATGGTGGGCACTGGATGGCACATCACATGACATGGTGTGCACTGCACATTACATGGCAGGCACAGTGCATGATATGGCGGGCACTGCATGGCACATCACATGACATGGTGGGCACTTCACATTACATGGTGGGCACTGCATGCCACATCACATCACATGGTGGGCACTGCACATTACATGGTGGACACTGCAAGGCACAGCACATGACATGGTGGGCACTGCAAGGCACAGCACGACATAGGGGGCACTGCACCTCACATGAAGGGCAATGCAATGCACAGCACATGACATGGTCGGCACAGCACATTACATGGTGGGCACTGCAATGCACAGCACATGACATAGTGGGCACAGCACATTACATGGGGGGCACTGCAATGCACAGCACATGACATAGTAGGCACAGCACATTACATGGGGGGCACTGCAATGCACAGCACATGACATAGTGGGCACTGCACATGACATGGTGGTTACTGCAATGCACAGCACATGACATAGTGGGCAAAGCACATTACATGGGGGGCACTGCAATGCACAGCACATGACATAGTGGGCACAGCACATTACATGGGGGGGCACTGCAATGCACAGCACATGAAATAGTGGGCACTGTATATGACATGGTGGGCACTGCAATGCACAGCACATGACATAGTGGGCACAGCACATTACATGGGGGGCACTGCAATGCACAGCACATGACATGGTGGGCACAGCACATTACATGGGGGCACTGCAAGGCACAGCACAACATAGTGGGCACTGCAATGCACAGCACATGACATGGTGGGCACTGGGCACAAGAGAGCACATTACATGGGGGGAAGCTGGCAGTCTGTCCCCTAGCACAATAATTACACAACACCTCCCTAACAAATGTACTAACCTTATCATAACAGCATGTAAGATGTCCTTTCTCCCGGACTGATTTCAGATCATTACTTCACATTTTTATTTTCTGTTACTATATATGGACACTTATTTTTATTCGCAAATATTACATATGGACACTCATGCATGTGTTGACCCATGTACTTTTCATGATTTAATTTTTAATATTTTTCAACATTTTTGTATTTATATATGTACTTCCTCACGGAAGACTTTGAGATTGCTTCACGTGTTTCACTTATATTTAGCGCATTTATTTCTTTTTATTCGTTATTTTAGTGCACATCTCACTGTTTAACTGCTGCTTTTTGGGGGGATAGTTTCTATAGGTAGCGCAGTATTTTTTTGTTTTTCTGTCCTTTTCTGTCCTTTCTGCCGGGCTCCTGCTGGTTAGGAGAACATCAGCACCCCTCCCCCAGACAGCTCCCAGACACTGAGGATCTGTGTCAGTGTAACAGATGCTGTGATAGGAGTCAGGCATCGGCAGGCATGCTGTTTGCATTTGTTAAGGGAAAAGTGGCATGCATAGTGCATACAATCCTCTCACCTCTCTACAGCCAAGGAAGTTCCCCTCCCTCACTCACTCACGCCACGCTGGAGCTGTCCCTGGAGAAGATAGAGCAGGGGTCTTCAAACTATGGCCCTCCAGTCAGAGGCGGCTCTAGGCTTTGTGAGGCCTTAGGCAAAACTTACACATGAGGCCCCAGGGACTGGGACGCTCCATGATGAGGCCGCTATTCCTCAGGCTGCGGGCAGTATCTGATTTGTCCGTCAGCTCCTAAGCCACAGAGTCCCAGTGGGGGTACGCGGAGCCGCCGGCGTCAACTTCAGTGATTGAGAACAGGCAAATTAGGCGGCCGCGAGGCCCCCGTGAGTGCGAGGCCTTAGGCGACCGCCTAATTTGCCTAATTAGAGAGCCACCTCTGCCTCCAGTTGTTCAGGAACTACAATTCCCATCATGCCTAGTCATGTCTGTGAATGTCAGAGTTTTACAATGCCTCATGACATGTGTAGTTCTGTAACAGCTGGAGGGCCGTAGTTTGAGGATCCCTTAGATAGAGGGAGGAGGTGGGTGGAGCCAGCATTCACACACTAGGCGTGGAGGAGGAAGAAGTTAAATCCTCCTCCGCTTGCTCCACTCTGAAAGCTGGGACCTCCCTCTCCTCCTCCTTGGCTCTGACATGACATCACTGGTAGCTACACGCCAGGTGGGCAGGCGTTAGCAACCAGTGAGAGTCCAGGCCAGAAGCGTGGCCGTTCAACAACACCAGCGCTGCTGCTGATCCTAAACAGTGGGAGAGACACTCGGCAGTCAGTAATATTTCTCGGGGGGGAGCAATTGCCCCGGTCCCCCCCCCCCTGGATCCGCCCCTGCTTCCAATACCTCTTATACGCCAATGACACCCAAATCTATCTGTCTACTGCTCACCTCACTCCTTCAGTCTCCTCTCGCATTACTAACCTACTAACTGAAATATCAGCATGGATGTCACACCACTTCCTTTAGTAAATCTCTCTAAAACCACGCTATTCATATCCCCCCCACCCACACCTGTGCCCTCCATGACTTTTCCATCAAAATCAACAATGCAACCATCACGCCAGGGTACTAGGTGTAATCCTAGACTCTGAGTTGTCTTTTCAGCCTCAAATCCAATCGTTGTCAAAAGTTTGTAGAATTCACCCCCGCAACATCTCTAAAATTCGCCCCTTTTTAACAAATGAAACCACCAAGCTCCTCATTCACTCCCTTGTTCTCTCTCTCCTTGACTATTGCAACTCCCTTCTCTTTGGCCTGCCTCTCCATAGGTTATCCCCTCTTCAGTCTATCATGAATGCTGCTATTAGACTTATCCATCTTACCAATCGCTCAGTGTCTGCCAACCCTCTCCTCCAATCCCTACACTGGCTCCCAATCACCCAGCGAATTAAATTCAAAATACTAACCACGACATACAAAGCTACTCACAAGTCTGCTCCGAGCTACATCACCAACCTTGTCTCCAAATATCACCCAAACCGTCCCCTCCGCTCTTCTCAAGACCTCCTACTCTCAAGCTCCCTCGTCTTCTTCTCCCATGCTCGTCTTCAGGATTTCTCTAGAGCCTCTCCCATCCTCTGGAACTTGCTCCCTCAACCTGTCCGGCTATCCCCTACTCTTGCTACCTTCAGGTGATCCCTGAAAACTCTTCAGGGAAGCCTGTCACATCTCCAACTAATATTTTTCCACTTCCATCAGCTCATTCCCCACAGTTACAACCTTTTGTACCACCTGCCCCACCCTATTAGATTGTAAGCTCTTCTGAGCAGGGCCCTCTTAATCCTCTTGTATTTTATTGTATTATAACTGTATTGTCTCCCTTTTATATTGTAAAGCGCTGCGTAAACTGTTGGTGCTATATAAATCCTGTATAATAATAGTAATAATAAAAGGGGAACCCTGTGGAATTCATGATTAGAAATGTTATTTAATTGCAAAAAATATGTATAATTTATACTATAAAAAATTGCTTTGCGCCGCTAAAGTGTTTGGGTTTGACTTGAAGAAAAAGTGGCAACCCTAAATTGTGAAAACCCATCCTTTACCACACATGATAACGCAACACATGGTTGCAGTATCATTCATTTTGAATGGAACCTGAGTGCATGAAGGCAACACAACTGTTGTATTGCACCACAGTTTTAGGCACAGTACTGTACATTTTCAGCCCATTCAGTTTGAATGAGCTGACTTAATGCAACACACATAAGTCGCGTTAATCCAACTCAAAGAACTGAATAGGCTCTAAAGAAAGCATCTTAGTACATGGAAATCATTCTCGACCTCAAGGAACTTTAGGCTTCATGCACACTGGACGTTTCTCTATCTCTCCTAGGCGCCTTTTATACTGGCAGCAACATTTTGGCAGAAAGAAATGCTTGATGCTTGTAAACGCATTAGGCGCATTAAGTTTAGGCGCATTAAGTTGTATCCAGTGTTTGGGCGTTAATTCATTTAATTGGCCAGAAAAAAAATTCATTCTGGATATTGAAATGAATGAATGCTCTAGCGCTAAAAGTGCCTAGCTTTAATGCACGTTTAGACGCGTTCACATGCATCAAGTGTTTTTTCTGCCAAAACACTGCTGCCCATGAATGCACTTGCAGTGTTTTGTTTTTTTTCCTCTAAATGCTCCTGCCTTTAAATTCCTCTAAAAGCCTATGTGTGCATGGACACTTAAGGCCCATACACACAATCGGACTTTCTGACGGGAAATGTTGGATGTCAGGCTGTTGGCGGACAATCCGACCGTGTGTATGCTCCATCGGACAATTGTTGTCGGACTTTCCGCCAACAAATGTTGGCTAGCAGGTTTTCAAATTTTCCGCGGACAAATGTCTGTTGTCGGGTTTTCTGATCGTGTGTACACAAGTCCAAAGTACAAACATGCTCAGAAGCAGAAGTGGTTGGTCTTGTAAACTAGCGTTTGTAATGGAGAATTAACATTCGTGACGCGGCAAATTATGAAATCTCCAAATGCAGCGCACAATTCTCTTCTTCTTTAATGGGATAATAATGAAGCTGCTTTGCTGGTGATACTGATGGAGTTATTGCAAACTAATTTTCAAAGGCTTTTTTTTCTAGTGATATCAAGAATAATATTATTATAGTTTTTTGTTTTTTATTTGTGAAAGTTACCACAATACCATTATCCTGTAGTTTTTAAAGCGGGGCGCCGCCGAAAGAAAAAATTTTAAAAGTCAGCAGCTACAAATACTGCAGCTGCTGACTTTTAAAACATGGACACTTACCTGTCCAGGGCGCCCGCGATGTCGGCACCCGAGGCCGAAGCGTCTCTCCGTCCTCGGGTGCTGCCGCCTCCATCTTCGGTAAGGGAATCAGGAAATGAAGCCGTGCGGCTTCACTTCCCGGTTCCCTACTGCGCATGCGCGAGTCGCGCCGTGCAATACGAATGCTCCCTGCTGCCTCTGGGACCCGTGTGTGTTTCCCAGCAGGCAGCGGGCGGGAGCAGGAAGTGGCGTAAATAACCGCAGATTCTGCGGCTATTTATGCCGGAAGTGGGTACAGATACCTGTAATATACAGGTATCTGTACCCCCCTCCCCCCTGAAAGGTGCCAACTGTGTCACCGGAGGGGGGGAGGAATCTGATTAGTGGAAGTTCCACTTTTGGGTGGAACTCCACTTTAAGAACAAAGATACAACTATGTTGGTGTCCCTTGTCAATTTTACATTGTATTTTTTTTAATGTATCTGCCTACTCCCAAACTGTCATTTGAAGTAAAACACATAACCAAGTATTATTCTACACAATTTTTTTAATGTGCATTAAAAAAAAATAAAAAATAAAATTAGACATGCTATCTGCCAATAGAAAATAACCAAAAAGTGCATTCTATGCATCCAAAAACAGAGAAAATTTACCAAATCAAATCATTATTCAACCAAAAAAATAATGTCAAAGCAATAACTCAAGGCCAACAATAAATAAAACGTTATCTGCTCCGATTCTGGTTGACGAACGGCCATTTAGAAACAAACTGAAAAGCATGACATGAAAATTGTGAAATGAGAAGTGTGAATCAACACTCACCAAACTTCTACTAACATGAAATTAGCAGGAGGAGCCCAAAGGGTGGCGGTAAAGATTTGAAAAAACACGTAGTACATCTAGCATGTCACTACGTTCATAATTGTTAGCCATCATTTGTGTGACCGTGTATATGCAAGACAAGTTTGAATCAACACCCTTCAAACAAAATTCCATGGTTTTGTTGGCGGAAAGTCCGATCGTGTGTAGGAGGCAATAGGCTAACATGCAGGGGCGTTTAGAAGCAGGGGAAAAAAAATGCCAGGCATCCCTAGGAGCAGCTGAAAAAACATCCAATGTGCATGAGGCCCTATTCTGAAACAAACAGCGCAGCACAGAACTCGTAAAGCAAATTGCCATTGCTGGATGGCCATCAAAAGGTGGTGGTGACGTGCACTACACATTGCATTGTATGAATAATAATTCACTCATATCTTCCCACTTTCAGAAATGAGAGAGAGGGATACACTTACTGCCACACATTTTAAAGTACATCTGTCACAAGAGAAATATGGAAACTGTCATTACTGGTTGTGTTCTGAAGTTGACAGTTGTCTAGGTGTCTAGCTTCAGTATGTTATATTACAGACCTGAAACAAGAATACAGCAAGTGAAAACTGGAAAAAAAAAGTCAGAATTCACTATACATGTTGTGGTCAATAGCTCAATATATGGAAGGCAAATCCAGAGATAGATTGAGGAAGAATGCATCCCTTTAGGCAATGTTGCAGCTTTAGTGTTGCCATCCCCACAATTGACATGGATTGTCTGCACATCCCCCCCCCCCCTTCTCATTGGACACCAACTGCCCACAAGTACTGTACATCCTCCCTTGTGGAGTGACAGGCACACAGCTTTGACAGCCAATTGTGGTAACCCCCCCCCCCCCCAGTTCACTGCAGGCTAAGTAGGATTGTAACTGGGCCCCCTGGACATCCACTGGGCACTGGGCTCCTGCTTGGTTACCTCAAGCTTTGACCAGTGCTCTGCTGGACACTGATAGAAGTCACAAGACTGCTGTAACAGCTGATCAGAAAAAGTATTTAACAGTTTATATTTATTAAACCTTTTGCATTTCCATTTTGGTGTGCTGTGGGAGACCAGATATAGTAAATGCAGGGTCCTGGGTTTAGTAACACTTTAAGCTCATCCCTACTCGATGACTACTGTAAAAAAAAAAAAAAAGCATTATTTTCAGCAAAGCCATTAAAGTAGTAGGAATAGCTAAAATAGGCATAGATAAGTTCATGTTTGGAACATGTTAAATATTACACTCCCGGGCTCCTGGGCTGCAAAGTCGGTTTTAGACTTCCTGCATGGGAAAGTGGAAGTAGGACTAGGAAAATGCTGGTTGTAGTACGAAGTCTATCTAATTGTATGTCTAAGAGCTGATGACCCAAACCTAGATGAGCCGTGGTTACAGTAACCTGTGCCCTGCCACCCCAGCACTGCGTAAGGTTATGACAGATTTATCTGTGTATTTACATTATTGCCTACATAACACTCCTTATCCCTAAACTGAGTTTCTAACAGTCTGCCCCAGTAAATAGGATATTTGGAGTGCGCTTCAATGCTCTCTATGTTATGTTTGTATTAATGATGTTTCCTGTTGCTCCTCAATCTGTTCCATTATAAAACAAGGCAATTTATCTTTTTTTTCTTTACTGTTCTTTTTGTTAACGGCTGGTTAAATCATCTCAATAAGATTCCTGGGAACAGGTGTTGGTCCTTCTGAGTGAATTATCAGTTTCGGCGGGTGTGTTGCTTTGTCGCGAGGAAGCGACGTTGGAGGTTTAACCTCTTGATAACTACGATGACTTAAAATCACACTATTCTGCTTAAATGACCAAAAATGATAACCCCTGCTATCATTAAAGACCAACTTCCAACATAATTAAAAATAAAATACCCCCCCACACACACACACCCACACTGCTAAATGCTCGTTATGTCTAGGGGTGTCAGAATAATGCGACTCTGTGCTCCAGGAAGGTGCCTCCAGCGGTAAGAGACAAAGTAGTTTATTTAACTTAGTACTTTTTTGTTTAGTTTTGCTTTTGTTTTGTTTGTTTTTTACTGTCGCTTTATTTTTTTTTTATTTATCTGACTTTTTTCACTGTATTCTGAAAAAAAGTTAAATATTGGGGCTATTTAGGGTCTGTTTTATGACACAAAAACAGGTCCAGGATAGATGAAAAGAACTTATGTAACTGTTAGAAACTATTAAAAACCTACTGCACCCTTAAAACTCACCCAAAGTGTATGTATATATAAAATAGAGGAAGAAGAAGAGAAGGGGGGGGGGGGAGAGAGCTGTTGCAGAATCACCACTACTAGCGTGGTGGCGGAACAAGCTCCAACAATACTGAACCCTGTCCTGCATCCTTCCCAGCTGCCAGCAGAGTTACCCAGTGCACCGTGAAAGAAAGGTAACATCCCTGTCCATGGCTGCTGGACCATAAGTCAGCGGTAATATGCACCTTACTGCTGACCGCCCTGTCCAACGAAGCAAACACATTGTCTTCCACATGCTGGTAGAGAGTTGGAATGGCCTTCTGTGAAAAGAAATGGCGTTTGGGAACCTGCCACTGAGCTACCGCACATTTCACAAATTCACGAAAGGGGGCAGAGTCTACCAGCTGAAAAGGCAGCAGTTGCAGTGCTAGCAATTTGGCCAAGCTAGCATTCAGACGCTGAGCATGTGGATGGCTGGGACCGAATTTCTTTCAACGGTTTAGCAACTGGGGTGGGGAAATTTGCCTAAAATCCGATGTTGGTGTACCACTAGCAGATTGGCCGCAATTACTTGGGACACCTATTTCTATACCTTCATTCCTCTCAGTGCAGGTTTCTGAGAGGACTGGAGGTATAGTGGGGTTGGAGATCCCAGCTGATGAGGAGCAAGGAGAGGTCTGCCTTGCTCTTTGATGTGGGTCTTTTAAGTGCTGTTGCCAACAGACTGCATGGGAGGTCGTCATATGTCTGGTCAAGCATGTGGTGCCCAAGCGGCTGCTGTTTTGGCCACGCTTGATACGCTTCAGACATATGTTGCAAACAGCAATGGTGCGATCTGCTGCACATGTGTCAAAAAAGGCCCACACCAAAGAACTTTTCAAAATATGCGGGTAGTTAGCAGTGCCCTGCACCTGCTTAGTTCAGCGGTGTAAAGCAATAGGGTGGCTGCCCTTAAGCTGCCCCCTGGAGGGCATCTTGCCTCATTGGAGATGTGCCTCCTCCTCCTCCTCTCTTCTATCAGGCACCCAAGTTGAGTCAGTGACCTCATCATCCCCTCCCTCCTCGTCACTGGAGCAAACTTGGCAGTATGCTGCAGCTGGGGGAACATGACTGCCAGTTTCTTGACCTTCTTAGGCACCCCCTCTCTCTAGGTTCACGTTACTCCCTTCCTCAACCTGGGTACCATCATCGGAGCTTTCAAATCGCTGCACATCCTCCTGCAGCATGTACCCGACACTGTTGTCAAATAGTTTGGGGGACTCCTCCGTGCATGATGGTGGGGCTAGGGAAGGAGTGATTGTTGACATGGAGCCGATGGGATAGGCTGCTTTGGCAGGTGCATTGGCAGGCAAACTACTCTGAGCCTGGGTGACATAGGATGAGGACAGTTTTGTTATCCATTCCACCAACTCTTCTGCATGTTGTGGCTCAATAACACGGCCAGCTGCAGAAAAAAAGGACAAGCGTGCCCCACGGCCACGTGCTGAGGATGCACCGTGTCCATGACCAGCACTGTCGACTGTAGACACAGAGCCTGCTTGCCCTCTTCTAGTGGCCTGTGAGCATCTGCCTCTCCTTGGTGGCCTTCTGGACATGCTGTAAATTTTGTTTAGCAAAACCACACTACACAGTATTGTGTACTGTGTACACCACCAGAAAAGTAGTAGCAACTGCCCTGTGGGTGCACGGTACTGTGTACACCAACAGAAGTGTAATAACAACTATGGGTGCACTGTATTTATTGTGTACTGTGTACACCACCGGAAAAGTAGTATCAACTGCACTATGGGTGCACAGTACTGTGTACACCAACAGAAGTGTAATAACAACTATGGGTGCACTGTATATATTGTGTACACCACCAGAAAGTAGTAGCAACTGCACTAGGGGTACACGGTATTGTGTACACACTAGAAGTCTAATAGCAACTATGGGTGCACTGTATGTATTGTGTATTGTGTACACCACCAGAAAAGTAGTAGCAACTGCACTATGGGTACACAGTAAAGTGTACTGTGTACACCGCCTGAAGTATATTAGAAAAAGTACACCAGGAATGGCCTGCAGTCAGATATAGGCTTGGCTACACTGGATGCAGTATATGTATACACTGCACATGTATATACAGACAAGACTGTCTGTGTATATATATATAGATATATAGATATATATATATATATATTAAATACACTGCAGCTAACTGCAGTCAGATATAGGCTTGGCTACACTGGATACGGTGTATATATACATTGCACATGTATATACAGACTGTCTGTATACATATATATATATATATATATATATACACTACCGTTCAAAAGTTTGGGGTCACCCAAACAATTTTGTGTTTTCCATGAAAAGTCACACTTATTCACCACCATACGTTGTGAAATGAATAGAAAATAGAGTCAAGACATTGACAAGGTTAGAAATAATGATTTGTATTTGAAA
The DNA here is from genome assembly GCA_037952835.1 of Lithobates septentrionalis. Lineage (NCBI taxonomy): Eukaryota > Metazoa > Chordata > Amphibia > Anura > Ranidae > Lithobates > Lithobates septentrionalis. The sequence goes on from JBBDGP010000373.1 coordinate 1,330,026, forward strand.
TAACATTGTTTTTACATCAAACTTTGCTTTCATCAAAGAATCCTCCTTTTGCAGCAATTACAGCATTGCACACCTTTGGCATTCTAGCTGTTAATTTATTGAGGTAAGCTGGAGAAATTGCACCCCACGCTTCTAGAAGCAGCTCCCACAAGTTGGATTGGTTGGATGGGCACTTCTGGCGTACCATACGGTCAAGCTGCTCCCACAACAGCTCAATGGGGTTCAGATCTGGTGACTGTGCTGGCCACTCCATTACCGATAGAATACCAGCTGCCTGCTTCTGCTGTAAATAGTTCTTGCACAATTTGGAGGTGTGTTTAGGGTCATTGTCCTGTTGTAGGATGAAATTGGCTCCAATCAAGCGCTGTCCACTGGGTATGGCATGGCGTTGCAAAATGGAGTGATAGCCTTCCTTATTCAGAATCCCTTTTACCCTGTACAAAGCTCCCACCTTACCAGCACCAAAGCAACCCCAGACCATCACATTACCTCCACCATGCTTAACAGATGGCGTCAGGCATTCTTCCAGCATCTTTTCATTTGTTCTGCGTCTCACAAACGTTCTTCTTTGTGATCCAAACACCTCAAACTTGGATTCATCCGTCCACAACACTTTTTTCCAGTCTTCCTCTGTCCAATGTCTGTGTTCTTTTGCCCATCTTAATCTTTTTCTTTTATTGGCCAGTCTCAGATATGGCTTTTTCTTTGCCACTCTGCCCTGAAGCCCAAAATCCCGCAGCCGCCTCTTCACTGTAGATGTTGACACTGGTGTTTTGCGGGTACTATTTAATGAAGATGCCAGTTGGGGACCTGTGAGGCATCTGTTTCTCAAACTAGAGACTCTAATGTGCTTATCTTCTTGCTTAGTTGTGCAACGCGGCCTCCCACTTCTTTTTCTACTCTGGTTAGAGCCTGTTTGTGCTGTCCTCTGAAGGGAGTAGTACACACCGTTGTAGGAAATCTTCAATTTCTTTGCAATTTCTCGCATGGAATAGCCTTCATTTCTAAGAACAAGAATAGACTGTCGAGTTTCAGATGAAAGTTCTCTTTTTCTGGCCATTTTGAGCGTTTAATTGACCCCACAAATGTGATGCTCCAGAAACTCAATCTGCTCACAGGAAGGTCAGTTTTGTAGCTTCTGGAAGGAGCTAGACTGTTTTTAGATGTGTGAACATGATTGCACAAGGGTTTGCTAATCATCAATTAGCCTTCTGAGCCAATGAGCAAACACATTGTACCATTAGAACACTGGAGTGATAGTTGCTGGAAATGGGCCTCTATACACCTATGTAGATATTGCACCAAAAACTAGACATTTGCAGTTAGAATAGTCATTTACCACATTAGCAATGTATAGAGTATATTTGTTTAAAGTTAGGACTAGTTTAAAGTTAGCTTCATTTAAAAGTACAGTGCTTTTCCTTCAAAAATAAGGACATTTCAATGTGACCCCAAACTTTTGAACGGTAGTGTATATATATATATATATATTAAATACACTGCAGCTAACTGAATAACCTGCCTGCCTGCTCAATCTAAATGACACTCTCTCTTCATCCACACCAACACACTACACAGGGCTGCCGTGCAGGCAGCCTTATATAGTGTGGGGCATGGACTTAGTCCCCCTGAGCCATGATTGGCCAAAGGCACCCTGCCTTTGGCCAATTATGGCTCTCTTAGCTGAGGGCGCTGGGATTGGCCAAAGCATGCAGGTCATGGTGCATGCTTTGGCCAATCATCATACAGCAATGCACTGTGCTCCCACAGTGCATTATGGGGCATTACACGGCGCTCGAATTTGGCACGAACGCCCTATGATGTTCGGTTTTCGACGAAGGGGCGAACAGCCAATGTTCGAGTCGAACTTATGTTCGACCCGAACATAAAGCTCATCCCTATCAGACATTGAGCTCTTTACTGCCACCTCTGGCTATTATTATGCATGCGCACCCCTCGTGTACCGTGCTTCTCTGTGCCAGGAATATGTCAGCTTTGTGAAACGAGCTGGGACCATGTAGGAAGATCTTCTTTACAAGTGTAGGGGCTGTGAAGGAAATGGAGGGGGGCGTTTTGTGTACAGGGAGGGGCCAGAACCTTGTGTGTTTACAGGTTTATGTATATGTGGGGCTGAAATATATACAGGCGTGTGGTTGGGGGGCTTTCATATATACAGGTGTGTGTGGGGGGGCTGACACATATACAGGTGTGGGGGGGCTGACATATATACAGGTGTGGGGGGCTGACATATATACAGGATTGAAGGGGTGTGAGTGCGTACAGGTGAGGTGGCCGGTGTGCGGATTCGGTAGGATGGCCCGTGGGCAAGAACTGGGGAATGTTGGTGGTCAGGCTCGGGGGGGGGGGGGGGGAGCAGGAATAAAGCTGTGTAAGGGGCCCAAAAATTTCTGATGGCTGCCCTGCCTGGCATTAAAAGAGCCTATCACTGTGATTCAGGAGGGGACGTGACGGTGAGGTGTCATCATCTGAGCTGCTGTCAGTTTCACTGTGAGGATCAATTTCATGTGTGCATGCGCCTATTCATTCTAATTTCTTGCCCTCCTGAGTCCTGTCCCTGAGCTACTTACTATATCGAAAATAAAATAAGACATATGTTTTTTTGCCTTAATCGATCTTATATCACACTGCTAATTGTATATTGTACTTGTTTTTAGCCTAATTACTGAATTTTGCATCTACAACTAATTTTGTAACCTTTGGAAATGTCAGTAAAAACGTGGCAGTGCCAGTAAATTCTGGGTGTCTTGTCAGTAAATTTCAATCTGGTAGGTTGGCAACACTGAACCCTTATCATGTTTTTATTGCTGTCTGTACTTAGCAAAGGGATATTCACCCACTATATCTCTTCTTATAGTCACATGGACTAAAAGTGAGAGAGATTCCAAAATGTTGCTTTGTTAATGGAACAGAAATAGAGGGGGAATCTGTCAATGGAGACTCTTGTTCTGATGACAACTGGTGCTTTGTAGAAATGTGTTTTTACTTCCTGTTGCATATCTGGGAATTTCCCCAGTAGACTATAGTGAAAAGCAAAAAGCACTTTATCACTTTGTCCAAAAAAGAAAGAAAAGAAAAAAGCTTTGCCTGTAATTAGACTTTAGTGCTTGTCATTTATGTACTATTATTGACATTTTACTTTTTATTTCACTTTTTTTATTTCTATGACATTAAAGCGGAGTTCCACCCAAAAGTGGAAGCTCCGCTTATCTGCCTCCCCCCCCTCCAGTGCCACATTTGGCACCTTTCGAGGGGGAGGGGGAGCGGGTACCTGTGTTTGACAGGTATCCATCTCCACTTTCGAGAGATCTTGCCTCGGCGAAATCACTCAGAATTTCGGCCCCCCTCCTCCTTCCCCCGCCACCGGGCCATTCAGAAAGTGCAGCGCGCTTCATGCATGCGCAGTAGGGAACCGGCTGTGAAGCAGCAACGCTTCACTGCCGGCTTCCCTTACAGGCAATGGTGGCCGCAGCACTCGAGTGCCAAAAGAAACATCGGCTGGGCTGCCGACATCGCTGGATTCCATGACAGGTAAGTGTCCTAATATTAAAAGTCAGCAGCTACAGTATGGGGTTGATTTACTAAAGGCAAATCCACTTTGCACTACAAGTGGAAGTGCAGTTGCTGTAAATCTGAGGGGAAGATCTAAAATGAGGGGAAGCTCTGCTGATTTTATTATACAATCATGTGCAAACAAAAATGCTGTCTTTTATTTTCCTTGCATGTTCCCCTTGGATCTACAATGACTGTGCTTCCAAGTGCACTTGCAGTGCAATGTGGATTTGCCTTTAGTAAATAACCCCCCCAGGTTAGCTGCTGACTTTTTATTTTTTGCTGGGGGGGGGGGGGGGGGCGGAATTCCGCTTTAAGGGGTTGATTTACTAAAGGCAAGTGGACTGTGCACTTTGTAAAATATAGTAGAACTCTGCAAGTGCAGTTGCTCTGGAGCTTAGTAAATGAGGTAAAGCTTGACTTTGCAAAGAATACCCAATCAGATGCAAGGAAAATTCAATAAAAACAGCATTTTTGCTTGCACATAATTGGATGATGGAAGTCAGCAAAGCTTCTGCTCATTTAATAAGCTCTCGAGCAACCGCACTTCGCAAAGTGCACAGTCTATTTGGCTTTAGTAAATCAACCCCTAAAAGTCTATGGCATCCTTAAAGCAGTATTAAACCAAAAAACAAAGTAGTATTATATCGCAGCTTACCAATCCGTAGATGTGGTGGCTGTATACCTTTTCCTTTTTTAGGCTTTTTTCCCCCCTTTATTTCACCTAGTGATCTAATACATAAGGCTTAATGTACACGGGACGTTTTTACAACCTCTCCTGAATAACAGATAGTAACCCACGTTTAAAACGTCCGTTTTGCCACTTTTACATGCCGTGTTTAGCCGAGTTTGCTTTTAGAAATGTTTTTTTATTTTTTTCAAAATAGCCAAAAATGAAAAACGCCTTTAAACGAAATCTGGCTAAACGTGAGTTACTGCGTTTGGCGTCTGAAACGTCGGAAACTTCAGCGTCTGAACTCATTTTTTTGCCTTCAAACAAAAGCCTATAAACGCAGAAGTAATAAAGTAGACACCCTTGAACAGCAGAATTATCAGTCTGGGTGAAGGGGCATAGGCGTGCCCACGGGGTGTGCCGGGTGTGCCCAGGCACACCCTAATCAACCCTGTGCTCTGTCTGTGTTTCACGCCTTTTGATTTGTGCTGACTGCCTGCAACATGTCCCTGTGTAACTCAGTTACCAACACTGCCTGAGGTCGGGTCCGGCCAGCAAAAACAGCTGTGTGCTGTGAGTGGGAGGATTGAGCAGGGAGGGAACTAGGACCACAGCCGCGGAGTAACCCAGCCGGGAGCCGCATTTGCCGATGCAGTTCTATAGTTTCGGCTGCAGGCCCCGCAGGCGCTGGCGGAATGCTCTACATCTGCACTCCGCCCCCCCCTCCGGCCTTTCTTTCTTTCCCTTAGAAGCAGTGGACTAGCCTGAAGAGAGACAGCACTGAGCAGGGCAGCGGGTGGGCAAATGATGCACCAAAAAAAAAAAAAACAGCCAACCAATTGATGAACCTTACCCTGCCCTGGCTTGTCAATAAATATATATATATATATATATATATATATATATATATATATATATATATATATATATATATATATATATTTTTTTTTTTTTTTACACAATATATATATATATATATATATATATATATATATAGATATAGATAGATATCTATATATATATATATGTGTGTGTATATTATATAGTGTAAAAATAAATATATATATATATATATATATATATATATATATATATATATATATATATATATATATATATATATAATATACAATTAAAACTATATTTTTTAGGCTTGTCAGCAAAAAATTACATATATATATATTTAAATATTTAAAAAAAAACAGCCAACCAATTGATGAACCTTACCCTGGCTTGTCAATAAATAAATATATATATATATATAAATATATATATATAAATATATATATATATATATATATATATATATATATATATATATATATATATATATATATATATATTACATATATAAAAAACTGAAGCTGAACGCAAGCTAACACTTTTAAAGCATTACCAGCAACAGGTTTTTTTTCTTTTGGGATAAAGGTTTTACATAAATGAATAAAAGCTGATCATTGTAAACTCCCCTAAAAGTGGTTGATGTCTTTTCTCAATTCTCTCATTGCCACTTTTGCTAGACAACTTGGTCTGTTAAAGGAAGTTGAAAAACAAGACTTACAGGCTGGATGACCAAGTGAAAATAAAAAGAAAGAAAACTAATACAGCCACCATACCACATCCAAACTAAGAAATAGAAATCTGCAATTTATTTTATTTTTGTTTTGGGGTTTAATACTACTTTGACAACCACCTTAAAATGTATGTATAATCACTTTTTAAAAATAATAGATTGCAGAAAATTTAGAACTCACTATTATATTTTTATTGCTGTCTATGTTCCCACTGGGGAGATTCTTTTTATTCTAAACATCACAGACACCAAAAATGAGAGAACATTTTTTTTCTTACTTCCTGTTACATCTTTGGGAGTCTTGCCAAAATCACGGAATTTCAACGAAATTTCCCAATTTTTCCAAAAATTTCATGGAAATTAAAACTCAATTTTGCTCATTTATCATAATAGTCAATAGGTCAGTGAGGAGCTTGTAAAAACAATATGGTCTGACATTTAAATGTGCTGTTTACACAGATGTAATATACAGGAAGTAATATGGGGATTTTATAGGGGAATGAGTTAATTATAACTAAATGATATTTTGAATATCATGTCTTTCTAAAGGTCTCCTTGAACAATGCACGTCATCAAATCTTTTCAAAAACGGAATGCCCAGTATGTTCTTTGTAGAAAACACTAGACTTTCTCCTAAATATATTAAATATATCTCCTCTTTTTTTCTGTGGAGGATACATTAGGCCAAGGTTCTCTGTTGTGATAAGGTAATTTATCATCCTCTTGTTCTTCGGCACAGCATCTACTCAGACATGCTCTTTCACACTACTGTCCTCTTTCATCTAGCTCTTCTTTCATACTTTAGTAATTCTCCTGGATCTTTCCTGACTTTCTTGCTCCAGGATTTCTTTTCAGTAGATGAAAAGATCTGTCTTTAAGTGGAACAACAATGATCTTTTTAACTTATTAAGGTTTTTCTAAAGCTGCTTTATTGGTTGTTTAGTAAAACAGAGTTGGGCACCTACCGGCGGGAGCATAAGGTTAATGTTTGATGGAAACTTTCAATGCCAGTTTTGGCAACTAAAAAAAAAAAGCATGGTTCAAAGTTTTCAAGAGCATATGACAAGCATGGGTTTGATGGGCTACATCCAAACCTCTGGGCTGTAGCATGTGATAATGTTCTGGAAGATTCCTCTTTCATACAGTATGTCAGACCTTAGAAGATGAGGAGAGACCTAAACACTGGGGAAGAATCCCTTGTCCGTTGCTCGACATATTTGCCGTGGACCTGTGATTTCAGGTCCATCTATTACAAGGGCTCTGAACCTTTTTACGATTACAGACCTCCAATGGATTTCCAAAAATGTCTCTATCGCCCACTCAGCAGGCTGTCAAAATATTTATCATCAGTTAGATTTCAGTAATGCTTCAAAAGATTTTACTAGCTTAGTTTTATTTTTTACATATGGATAGCTAGGAAAGAAAATCCTAAGAATTTTATCATATTTATTTCTATAAAAGCAGCAAATCATAAATGTACAAGCTAGCTACAACTAGAGATTGTTGCTGTTGTTTATGCAATTTCAAAACACGGAAATAATGTAAAGTCGCTGAAAATTTTATTTGCATGTCGTCCGACACATGGGGGTTGATTTACTAAAACTGAAGAGTGCAAAATCTGGTGCAGCTCGGCATAGAAACCAATCAGCTTCTAACTTCAGCTTGTTCAATTAAGCTTTAACACAAGACATGGAAGCTCATTGGTTTCTGTGCAGAGCTGCACCAGATTCTGCATTCTTCAGTTTTAGTAAATCAACCCCACTGAGTTGATTTCTTCACTTTAACCCTATTCACTTGCAACAAAAAAGGTATTTGAAAGAGTTTGATGGAGGGAGCAACCAAACTGAGTTGGAAGATCTGATCCCTGGCTGATTAGTGCTATAACTGTCTCAATCCGTATTGGTAAAAGTGATTTTTTTTTTAAATAGTCAGAGATCAAGCCCCATACCCCCCCCCCCCCCCCCTCCTTTTCTTTTACTTGAAAGCATGCACTTTTTTGAAGTATAAGTACAGAGTAGTGCAGAGTTATATAATGGTCATAGGGACATAACCACACAAAAGAAAAAAGTTGCGACAATACAGCAGATATCTGGTACTCAAAATTCTGTAACTTATGCAGAGGTTCAATCCTACAGTGACTGTTGCAGGAAAAGAACTTATGACAATTAACAAAGGAATATTGATAGGGTGATGAAGCCCAGTAGATTACCACTGCATTGAACAATTAGTAATTGAGTTGTGGTGAGAGACAACACAACCCTTAGGTGGGTTTTATGGTCTAAAGTGGTGTATGTGGGATATTATATACTATTCATCCTGCATTGGACCAAGGGACATTAGGTGGCGGCTACTAGTGTCACTCACATGTGGCAGGAGTTTGCAGCTGGTGGTCCCAAATTTTGTTTTACTTAGATGGATAACCCTTATGTATACACAGTATCTCACATTAGTGAGTACGCCCCTCACATTTTTGTAAATATTTTATTATATCTTTTCATGTGACAACACTGTAGAAATGACGACATTGTCATTGAAATTGCTACAATGTAAAGTAGTAAGTGTACAGCTTGTATAACAGTGTAAATTTGTTGCCCCCTCAAAATAACTCAACACGCAGCCATTAATGTCTAAACCGCTGGCAACAAAAGTGAGTACACCCCTAAGTGAAAATTTCCAGACTGGGCCCATTGTCAATTGGGCCCAATCTGGGGCCCAATAGCTAATTGGGCCCAATCTGGACATTTTAACTTAGGGGTGTACTCACTTTTGTTACCAGCGGTTTAGACATTAATGGCTGTGTGTTGAGTTATTTTGTGGGGACAGCAAATTTACACTGTTATACAAGCTGTACACTTACTACTTTACATAGTAGCAAAGCATAATTTCGTCAGTGTTGTCACGTGAAAAGATATAATAAAATATTTACAAAAATGTAAGGGGTGTACTCACTTTTGTGAGATACTGTAAGTGAATTTTTTTGTAGGGCAAGGTACTATTTACTTCTCGGATCCAGGAGATGAATGTGGGAGGTGTGGTCTACATCCAACTAAATTTTCTTGCTATGATTAGTGTCTCGTGTAGGAATATTTGAGTAAACTTGTCTACAACAGGATCTAGCAGACATGGTTTGGGGTGAAGGGTAAGCAGGGCTCCCATGGTGTCATGGAGAAATCTCACCACCCAGTACTAGTGGATGGTAAGGCAGGCCCACAGTAGAGGGAAAAAGATGCCAGGGTTTATCAGACACAAAAGACATGAGGGGTCCTATATCCCTTTTAATTGGTTCACAAATCTCCAAGAAGTATGGCTACTACCAGTTATGAAACCATGGTCTATCACATACTGTATATCTTTGTGGGTATGGACTGTATGTTAAGTGGCCCAACTGCCTGAAGGAGCCAACGCTATCTTTTAAATCACTATGAGAGCTCTGCCTGTATAAACTGTTGTGATGCAAATAAAATGCAGCACTTGCATTTCACTCACAACGCATTACAATTAATTGTATAGCCTACATTTATGCATAGCACAAAAACTTCTCTCCCGCCACCACGCACAAGTTTCTGATTTGGCAAAGACCCAAATTTGGGCTATAATTTCCCCCCTCATATGGCAGCACCATGCAATTTACCACTAAATTACACGGCACACGTGCAGTCCTCCTTTGTAGGGATTTTCTGCTTATGTAAAAAAGGATTTTTTTTATTTGTAAGATTATTAAAATGATAGTATGCTGGCCAATGTTGATGGAAGACCATCAATTTCATACATCAGAGCCAAAGTAGTAATTATTTTGTGTAACAACATGGTGTTTGGTGTAATTTTCCACTGAGTGTCAGCAATGCCTGAGTGCTTTCACCATAGGTAGGACTATTGCTGTTATTTAAATAACTTGTCAATGACAGTGGGTGCCTTTATCATTCTTTATTTCTGCAGGCAATTTAGTCCCAACATATATTTTTTTTACAAAACATGAACACAGTAAATTAGTTATTTGAAGAAATAGGCAGGGAATGTATTCTCATACACAATAAGGCTGGTTGAGTGGCTCCTCTTGCTAAAGCAAAAAAAAAAATGTCCCTCACATAATGTAGCCAAATTAGAGAAGAATTCAGCAAAGCAATAACTGCAATTTTATCTAAAATAAATAAAACATTCTTGTTCACAAATTGAGAGTGGTGGGTTGTGCAAGTGAAAGAATGTATTCAACTATATCTTAATTTTGCAGCTTACCCAGCTCTTGGAAATAGTGGCTGTATTTGTTTTTTATTCACCTGGTGATTCTGCCAATGAGATGTGTAGTGTTTACCCCTGGAGGAGACTCTATTTCTTGGGTCCCCTGTTTCCAGTGCCCCTGACTCTGCAAGCAGCACCACGTTCTTTGTCACACTGGGGCGGAAGGGTGGCTATTTATTACAACAATATATACAACAATCCAATAACCAAAGAAATTAAAACAGCAATAGGTACAAATGTGAAAGACAGTGGCAAATAGGGGGTATACATTTGGTAGTAAACAAAAAGACCAGAGAATTACACCTAAATCCTGTACTGGGGATAGCCCTGCCTAAAGGGTAATGTTACAATAATTGTCCAGCAGTCTATATTAAACCCTTTCTCTGCTGGGCAGCATGTTGGTGCCCAAATCCAGGGTTGGAGCCCTGAAGATATAGTTCCTTTAGAACCCGGCTATAGGTGCTTGCACTTTGTCCCAAGTATGTAATACAGTTCATCTTTATTAAGGTACAGTGGGGTTTGGTTGTTGGCCTCTCACAAACTCGTGTATAACAGCTGATCTCCCTCTATTCTTCATCGGAAGCTCAGAGAAGTCAGTGACAGTGCCTTTCTCCCAAATGATCAGGGGCGACACCAGTTAGCGACAGTGGCATTCTCATGTACCAGGCGAGATCTGCATCTCTGTTTCCCTGATGCGGTGTTAAAATGTTTTATTAGCAGCCTGTCACACAGTCTGTGTCCTCCCCCAATCTGAAACACAAGCTCAGTCTGTCTGGGGACTATATTCCACACAACAAAAGAGGGGAAGGGGGAATTGGGACTTTAAATGAAATTGCGCCGGGTAGGGGCGCACATTTCCATCCCTATGACTACAATCTATAATAACCCACAAGCAGAAGCGAGCGGGTGGGGGAAAAAAGAGGTGGGACTTTAAATGAAGCCAATGGTTTGCAAGCCGACACATAACGGTGGGTCTATAGAATCTTTATTACAAATTCATACAAACAATGGTATCAAACAATGTCAAGTTAACACTTGGTAAAATGTTAGCAGTGATAACCAAGGATCGGCGTAGAGATCATTGGCATAGTTATCAAGGATAAAGCAGGTAACATGAGTAATAACATAGGTATGAGCAATGTTAGTAAGTAAAAACAAGGGATCACCAGATGTCAGAATACGTCAATGGTTAAAAACAAAGTAATGCCTGCCAGATAGCTGGCCTCAAAATCCTGTTGAAGGGTAATAGCCTGTATAACATGGGTTGGAGCAAAGGAAGGGAACTGGTAGCTCGACGCGTTTCGTGGTTCGGGACCACTCATCAGGAGCAGACATGTCATGTGTCTAGAATGTAAAGATTATAATATCATGGGTAAGAATTTAGAGTGGATACATGAGGACTGGTAATACCCCACGAATAAAAGTACTTACAGCAGGCAAGGGTAGACGGTAAATGGCCAGGCAGGGCAAGCCGCCCAGAACTAACGCCAAACCGGGAGCTGAGGCAGGCATCCCCGCCGCGGCGACCAAGACAGGCACTCCCCCCAGGGGGCGATGCAGAGCCACGGGGCATCCTAGAGTAGAAAGAGGCAGAGTGACAGGTAATGCCACCTCACTCACCATTTCCTTTCCCCCTTTCACCCGTTGGTCCACTTGCTTTATCCCCCCGCTCACTCACCTTTCCCCTTCACTCCTACCCTCCCTTCACCTCCTCCCTCATGGCTCTCCACATCCCAATCACCCCTCACACTCCCCCCTCCCCCCACTTCCACTCTCCTTACCTCCCATCCTGCACTCATACCCCCCCTTATTATCACTTATCTGCCACTTTCTACTCTAGGATGCCCCGTGGCTCTGCATCGCCCCCTGGGGGGAGTGCCTGTCTTGGTCGCCGCGGCGGGGATGCCCGCCTCAGCTCCCGGTTTGGCGTTAGTTCTGGACGGCTTGCCCTGCCTGGCCATTTACCGTCTACCCTTGCCTGCTGTAAGTACTTTTATTCGTGGGGTATTACCAGTCCTCATGTATCCACTCTAAATTCTTACCCATGATATTATAATCTTTACATTCTAGACACATGACATGTCTGCTCCTGATGAGTGGTCCCGAACCACGAAACGCGTCGAGCTACCAGTTCCCTTCCTTTGCTCCAACCCATGTTATACAGGCTATTACCCTTCAACAGGATTTTGAGGCCAGCTATCTGGCAGGCATTACTTTGTTTTTAACCATTGACATATTCTGACACCTGGTGATCCCTTGTTTTTACTTACTAACATTGCTCATACCTATGTTATTACTCATGTTACCTGCTTTATCCTTGATAACTATGCCAATGATCTCTACGCCGATCCTTGGTTATCACTGCTAACATTTTACCAAGTGTTAACTTGACATTGTTTGATACCATTGTTTGTATGAATTTGTAATAAAGATTCTATTGACTAGGGATGAGCCGAACACCCCCCGGTTCGGTTCGCACCAGAACCCGCGAACGGACCGCAAGTTCGCACGAACGTTAGAACCCCATTGACGTCTATGGGACTCGAACGTTCGAAATCAAAAGTGCTCATTTTAAAGGCTAATTTGCATGGTATTGTCCTAAAAAGGGTTTGGGGACCCGGGTCCTACCCCAGGGGACATGTATCAATGCAAAAAAAACTTTTAAAAACGGCCGTTTTTTCGGGAGCAGTGATTTTAATGATGCTTAAAGTAAAAAAAAAAAAGTGAAATATTCCTTTAAATATCGTACCTGGGGGGTGTCTATAGTATGCCTGTAAAGTGACGCGTGTTTCCCATGTTTAGAACAGTCCCTGCACCAAATGTCATTTTTAAAGGAAAAAATCTCATTTAAAACTGCTTGCGGGTTTAATGTCATGTCGGGTCCTGGCAATATGGATGAAAATCAGTGAGACAAACGGCATGGGTACCCCCCAGTCCATTACCAGGCCCTTTGGGTCTTGTATGGATATTAAGGGGAACCCCGCACCCAAATTAAAATAAGGAAAGGTCCCTATATACTCTGAACAGCAGTATACAGGCGGTGCAAACAAGACAGGGACTGTAGGTTTGTTGTTAAGTAGAATCTGTTTGTAATTTTGAACATTTTTAATGTGTTTAGCTCCAGCCAAAAAATCTTTTCTAAGCTTTTTGGAAAACATAGGGAAGGGTTATCACCCCTGTGACATTTGTTTTGCGTCTTTCCTCCTCTTCAGAAGATTTCACCTCACTTTTTTGTCCCAATGAAAAATGTTTTTTGAAAATTTGGGTTTTTTTGTGGAACAAGGATTGGAAAGCATCAGTGGAAAGGAGAAATTGTTTTCCCATATTAACTCTTACATGAGAGAATTTCCCTTCCTATGGGTAGATTTCATCTCACTTCCTGTTGTCTCCTTCCGTTTGCAAGTAGGAGTCGTTTGTAAGTTAGATGTTTGAAAGTAGGGTCCTGCCCTATATACTCAGCAGAAATTTGGGCCTTAGGTGTTGCTGTGGCCAAAACACTGTAAGCCCTCACAGGGCCCTGCTGTGAAATATTAGATCAAGAATTGTAATTACATGCCCCTGTTGAACAGGAGCTGAAAAATTAGGCCTTAGGCACTGGTGCTGGTGCCACAACACTGCAACCCCTCACAGACACTCTAGTTGGAACGCAGGAACGAGCCCTGCTGCAAAGTATTGCATCAAAAATTGTAATTACACGCCCCTGTTAGACAGGGGCAGAAAAATTGGGCCTTAGGCACTGGTGCTGGTGCCACAACACTGCAACCCCTCACAGACACTCTAGTTGGAACGCAGGAACGAGCACTGCTGCAAAGTATTGCATCAAAAATTGTAATTACACGCCCCTGTTAGACAGGGGCAGAAAAATTGGGCCTTAGGCACTGGTGCTGGTGCCACAACACTGCAACCCCTCACAGACACTCTAGTTGGAATGCAGGAACGAGCCCTGCTGCAAAGTATTGCATCAAAAATTGTAATTTCACGCCCCTGTTAGACAGGGGCAGAAAAATTGGGCCTTAGGCACTGGTGCTGGTGCCACAACACTGCAACCCCTCACAGACACTCTAGTTGGAACGCAGGAACGAGCCCTGCTGCAAAGTATTGCATCAAAAATTGTAATTTCACGCCCCTGTTAGACAGGGGCAGAAAAATTGGGCCTTAGGCACTGGTGCTGGTGCCACAACACTGCAACCCCTCACAGACACTCTAGTTGGAACGCAGGAACGAGCCCTGCTGCAAAGTATTGCATCAAAAATTGTAATTTCACGCCCCTGTTAGACAGGGGCAGAAAAATTGGGCCTTAGGCACTGGTGGTGGCGCCCAGAACCAAAAATGTTCTTACAAGCTATCAGCGTGATGATTGAGGAGGAAGAGGATAATTACTCAGGGATAATCACTCAGCATCAGCATAGGCAGTCTTTGAAGGGATCTGAAAAAAATTATTCAGTTACATCAGCATCAGGTGCTTGGTAGCTGGTGGTGATCCAAGACTGATTCATTTTTATGAAGGTCAGCCGATCGACCGAGTCAGTGGACAGACGCAACCTGTGATCGGTTACCACGCCTCCAGCAGCACTGAATGTACGTTCCGAAAGAACGCTGGATGCAGGACAGGCCAGTAGCTCAATTGCATACTGTGCAAGCTCTGGCCAGTGATCCATCCTCAAGACCCAGTAACCCAGAGGATTTTCGGTGGGAAAGGTGTCCAAGTCTGATCTTGCCCCTAGGTATTCCTGCACCATGTAAAACAGACGCTGGCGATGGTTGCTGGAACCGATCATACCTTGGGGCTGCGGACCAAAAAATTGTCTGAACGCATCGGTCAGACGGCCACCTTCTCCACCGCTCCTTCTTTGACTGACCGAAGCCTCAGCAACACGTTGTCCAGAAACAGGAGTTTGTAACCTCCCAGTCTCTGGGAACGCGTTGCACAGACCTTTCTGCAAGGCCTCCCGAAGATGTTTCATCCTCTGCTCCCTCTGCGATGGCAAGATAAGGTCCGCAACCTTACCCTTGTAACGTGGATCAAGGAGGGTTGCCAGCCAGTATTGGTCCTTCTCCTTGATACCACGAATACGAGGATCCTTACGCAGGCTTTGCAGGATCAGGGAGGCCATGCAGCGTAGGTTTGCTGAGGCATTCGGTCCGGAGTCCTCTGGGTCACTAAGGACAACAACGTCCGCAGCCACCTCCTCCCAGCCACGTACAAGTCCATGTGTTCCTTGGGACTGATCCCTTAAAGATTGCTGATGCTGAGTGCCAGGCTCCACCTCCATACTGACACAATCTTCCTCCTCCTCCTCCTCCTCCTCCTCGTCCTCTTCCTGTGTGATCGGCGGGCACGCAGGAACACTGTCTGGATAAAGGGGGCCTTGAGAGCTAAGGAAGTCCTCCTCTTCCTGCCTCTGTTCTGCCTCAAGTGCCCTGTCCATTATTCCACGCAGCGTGTGCTCCAACAGGTGGACAAGGGGGACAGTGTCACTGATGCATGCACTGTCAGTGCTCACCATCCTCGTGGCCTCCTCGAATGGTGACAGGACAGTGCATGCATCCCTGATCATGGCCCACTGGCGTGGGGAAAAAAAACCAAGGTCCCCTGACCCTGTCCTGGTGCCATAGTCGCACAGGTACTCATTGATGGCCCTCTGCTGCGTGTGCAGCCGCTGCAGCATGGCCAACGTCGAGTTCCACCTGGTGGGCATGTCACAGATTAGGCGGTTCTTGGGCAGGTTAAACTCCTTTTGGAGGTCCGTCAGCCGAGCACTGGCATTATATGACCGGCGGAAATGCACAGAGACTTTCCTGGCCTGCCTCAGGACATCCTGTAAGCCCGGGTACCTGCCCAAGAACCGCTGCACCACCAAGTTAAGGACGTGAGCCAAACAGGGCACATGGGTCAGTTGTCCCTGTCGGAGGGCAGAGAGGAGGTTGGTGCCATTGTCGCAAACCACCATTCCTGCCTTAAGTTGGCGTGGCGTCAACCACCTCTGAACCTGCCCCTGCAGAGCTGACAGAACCTCTGCCCCAGTGTGGCTCCTGTCCCCCAAGCACACCAGCTCAAGCACCGCATGGCATCTTTTGGCCTGCGTACTTGCGTAGCCCCTTGAACGCCTACGGAGCACCGCTGGTTCCGAGGAAGAGGCCATGGAGGAAGAAGAAGAGGAGGGGGTGGAGGAGAGAGGTGTGTCACAATCAGCATTTTGGAGGCGTGGTGGCGGAACAACCTCCAACACTACTGCACCTTGTCCTGCATCCTTCCCAGCTGCCAGCAGAGTCACCCAATGCGCCGTGAAACTTAAGTAACGTCCCTGTCCATGCCTGCTGGACCATGAGTCAGCGGTAATATGCACCTTACCGCCGACCGCCCTGTCCAGCGAGGCATGGACATTGCCTTCCACATGCCGGTAGAGAGCCGGAATCGCCTTCCGTGAGAAAAAGTGGCGTTTGGGTACCTGCCACTGAGGAACCGCACATTCCACAAACTCACGGAAGGGGGCAGAGTCTACCAACTGAAAAGGCAGCAGTTGAAGTGCTAGCAATTTT
Organism: Lithobates septentrionalis; assembly: GCA_037952835.1. NCBI lineage: Eukaryota > Metazoa > Chordata > Amphibia > Anura > Ranidae > Lithobates > Lithobates septentrionalis. Next base: position 1,346,618 of record JBBDGP010000373.1, read on the forward strand.
GCCAAGCTAGCATTCAACCGCTGGGCATGTGGATGGCTGGGAGCAAACTTCTTTCGGCGGTGCAGCAGCTGGGGCAGGGAAATTTGCCTGGTACAATCTGACGTCGGTGTACCAAAAGCAGATTGCCCACAAGTACTTGGCTGTGACACACCTAATTCTACACCTTCATTCCTCTCACTGCAGGTCTCAGAGAGGACTGAAGGTCTAGTGGGGTTGGAAATCTCAGCTGATGAGGAGCAAGGAGAGATCCTCTTTGTTCTTTGGTGTGGGTCTTTCAGATACGCTTGCCAACGAACTGCATGGCAGGTCAACATATGTCTGGTCAAGCATGTGGTACCCAAGCGGGAGATGTTTTGGCCACGCGAGATACGCTTGAGACATATGTTGCAAATAGCAGCGGTGCGATCTGATGCACTCGTCTCAAAAAAGGCCCACACCAAAGAACTTTTTGAATAACGCGCAGAGACTGCAGCGCCCTGCACATGTGGAGCTTTGGGGTGTGATGCAGTCAATGTGCTGCCCTTAGGCTGGCCCCTGGAGGGCATCCTGCCTAGTTGGTGATGTGCCACCTCCTCCTCCTCCTCCTCCTCCTCTCTCCTATCAGGCACCCACGTTGAGTCAGTGACCTCATCATCCCCTCCCTCCTCATCACTGGAGCAAACCTGGCAGTATGCTGCAGCAGGGGGAGCATGACTGCCAGATTGCTGTCCTTCTTGGGCACCCCCTCTGTCCGTGCTCATGTTACTGCCTTCATTGAGCTCAGTATCATCATCAGAGCCTTCCAAACGCTGGGCATCCTCCTGGAGCATGTACCCAACACTGTGGTCAAACAGTTCGAGGGAATCCTCATGAGGACATGGTGGAGCTAGGGAAGGAGTCACTGATGACATTGAGCTGAGGGAAGAGGCCGCTGCTTTGCCAGACAAAGCACCCTGGGCATGGGTGAGAGAGGATGAGGAGGATGAGGACGGCTTGGTCATCCACTCGACCAAGTCTTCCGCATGTTGCGGCTCAACACGGCCAGCTGCCGAAAAAAAGGCCAAGCGTGTCCCATGGCCACGTGCTGATGAGGATGCACCGTCTCCACGACCAGCACTAGACACAGAGCCTGCTTGCCCTCTCTTATTGGCTTGTGACTGTCTGCCTCTCCTTCTTGGCCTTCCAGACATACTAATGGCCTGTAGCTGCACTAAGCTGGGATAGAACACCTGTAATTTTCTTCAGGTAGCTTTATATACTGTAACCAGACAAGCCTGCCTGTCAGTAGGAAGATAACAGGAACGGATCTAGCTGAACACTGTGAGCAGGACGTACTGCACTAAATGTATATAGCAGGAACGGATCTAGCTGAACACTGTGAGCAGGACGCACTGTACTAAATGTAAATAGTCTAGCTGCCTGACCGTGGTACTAATAGGATCAAAAAGAACACCTGTAATTTTCTTAAGGTAGCTTTATATACTGTAACCAGACAAGCCTGCCTGTCAGTAGGAAGATAACAGGAACGGATCTAGCTGAACACTGTGAGCAGGACACACTGTACTAAATGTAAATAGTCTAGCTGCCTGACCGTGGTACTAATAGGATCAAAAAGAACACCTGTAATTTTCTTCAGGTAGCTTTATATACTGTAACCAGACAAGCCTGCCTGTCAGTAGGAAGATAACAGGAACGGATCTAGCTGAACACTGTGAGCAGGACACACTGTACTAAATGTAAATAGTCTAGCTGCCTGACCGTGGTACTAATAGGATCAAAAAGAACACCTGTAATTTTCTTCAGGTAGCTTTATATACTGTAACCAGACAAGCCTGCCTGTCAGTAGGAAGATAACAGGAACGGATCTAGCTGAACACTGTGAGCAGGACGCACTGCACTGAATGTAAATAGCAGGAACGGATCTAGCTGAACACTGTGAGCAGGACGCACTGCACTGAATGTAAATAGCAGGAACGGATCTAGCTGAACACTGTGAGCAGGACGCACTGCACTAAATGTAAATACCAGGAACGGATCTAGCTGAACACTGTGAGCAGGACGCACTGCACTGAATGTAAATAGCAGGAACGGATCTAGCTGAACACTGTGAGCAGGACGTACTGCACTAAATGTATATAGCAGGAACGGATCTAGCTGAACACTGTGAGCAGGACGCACTGCACTGAATGTAAATAGCAGGAACGGATCTAGCTGAACACTGTGAGCAGGACGCACTGCACTAAATGTAAATACCAGGAACGGATCTAGCTGAACACTGTGAGCAGGACGCACTGCACTGAATGTAAATAGCAGGAACGGATCTAGCTGAACACTGTGAGCAGGACGCACTGCACTGAATGTAAATAGCAGGAACGGATCTAGCTGAACACTGTGAGCAGGACGCACTGCACTGAATGTAAATAGCAGGAACGGATCTAGCTGAACACTGTGAGCAGGACGCACTGCACTGAATGTAAATAGCAGGAACGGATCTAGCTGAACACTGTGAGCAGGACGCACTGCACTGAATGTAAATAGCAGGAACGGATCTAGCTGAACACTGTGAGCAGGACGCACTGCACTGAATGTAAATAGCAGGAACGGATCTAGCTGAACACTGTGAGCAGGACGCACTGCACTGAATGTAAATAGCAGGAACGGATCTAGCTGAACACTGTGAGCAGGACGCACTGCACTGAATGTAAATAGCAGGAACGGATCTAGCTGAACACTGTGAGCAGGACACACTGCACTAAATAGTCTAGATAGAAGATAACAGGAACGGATCTAGCTAAACTGAATACAGTGTATATATATATATGCAACACCTGGGATGCATATATATACACAATACACTGTAAGTGCAGCTAACTGACTGACTGTTCTGCCTAATCTATCTAACTCAAATCAAATGACACTGTCTCTCTCTCTCTCTATCTCTCAGCACACCGGAACACACACTACACAGGGCCGCCGTGCAGGCGGCCTTATATAGTGTGGGGTGTGTACTAAATCCCCTGAGCCATAATTGGCCAAAGCCACCCTGGCTTTGGCCAATTACAGCTCTCTCTACTGACGGCGCTGTGATTGGCCAAGCATGCGGGTCATAGTGCATGCTTGGCCAATCATCAGCCAGCAATGCACTGCGATGCCGCAGTGAATTATGGGCCGTGACGCGCCACACGAATTTGGCGCGAACGGCCCATATCGTTCGCAATTCGACGGAAGGTCGAACAGCCGATGTTCGAGTCGAACATGGGTTCGACTCGAACACGAAGCTCATCCCTACTATTGACCCACCGTTATGTGTCGGCTTGCAAACCATTGGCTTCATTTAAAGTCCCACCTCTTTTTTCCCCCACCCGCTTGCTTCTGCTTGTGGGTTATTATAGATTATATTCCACACAAGTCTCAGTTCCTCCCAATATTAACAGCAGTCCACATCATCCTCCTTTGGGTTCCCTATATGGTGGGCAGGCCCTTTTCTCCTCTTCACTGCCACACCTGTCCCCCTTTGCTTTGTACATGCCTGGCAGTCCTCAGTGTCCCTTGTCAGCTTGAGTGGGAAAGAGAAGAAATAGAGGCAATGTGCGACAGCAGCTGTGACAGTGTAGGCTGACTATCCAAACAAGATAACTCGCTGCTCCAGGTGAGACAGGAAGCCTGATGATCAAACGGGTGCCTGCCCCGGCTCGCCTCCTCATGCAATCGAAATGGAAGAAATGGCTGCACACCGTAGTCGATCAAAATTTTTTATTAGAACATCCCAAGTGCTAACAAAATGTGTAGGCTGACAGCCGAGTTTGTGCAACCGCTCCTCTGCTGCCAGCCCTGCAGACCAGGCTACACACACTCTCAGGGTGAAAACACGCACTCACTGTGTTAAATTAATGGAGGAGCAACATTGTCACTAGTGATAACCATTGGTTTAGGCTTGGGTTCATTTCCGAACCCACATCGTCTGAACCCCAAAGTTAGCTGTCATTGCTGGACCAAGAAGCTCTGGGTGGGAGATTCCTTGCCTTGGGTGGGAGCTGCCACACAGCTGATGTATAAAAAAGGTCAAGGATTCTTGTGACATCATTGACCTAATATAGGCACGTGGCACTATTAGGTCAATGTCATTGACCTAATGGGTCATGTGAGCCTATTAGGTCATTGATGTCATGAGCATCTCCACCCCTTTGAATACGTTCAACTTGGGCACAACCAGCCTGCCGGATTCTCTCTATAGCGGCTGCTATAGCTATTAGCAATAATCATTGTCTTCTCCCACCCTCCCCTGCCTCTCTACCGGGAGAAGACAATTGATGATTCCCTTGTCAGCACTGCCCATGTTGCTGAGGGAATGCAACCAGGGGAATAAATTTGCACCGTGTATGGTCTGCCTAGGATCTAGTAAGCTTCATTACATTTTGGTTTGAATATGCTTGAAAGTGTATGTCAAGCTGTGGCTCCATTAGAGAAATTCTTACTTACCTTCTGTCCCAGTGACAATTGTTTCTCCAGTCAGGAAGCAATGGAAATCTGCAACATGGACAAGACAAAAATATAAATTAGACAGGCTCAACAGATTGAATAACGGCCTTGGTAGGATTGTCTTTTACAGAAGTCTTAGCGAAAAGCTTCAATGCTGCCTCCCTACCCGAGCGTTGCGGGTGGCCGCCATCTTGCCCCGCGTGGTCCGGCACTGCCTGGGAATCTTTACCCCATCTAGACATGTCACTGCCAGGAATCACTGACATTGTCCAATAGGGCTAATCATGGAGACTACGGATGGTTTGGTGAGAGCCGGTTAAATGTTCTCAGGAGTAGTATATCAGGATAAATGTGCAGATCTTCAGCAGAGAGAGCAAGTCGAGCGTGAAATATAAATCAGACAGGGGTCCTAGCCTTCCCCTACTCTTATAAGAAAAATCATTTTTATTTTTGTGTTACTGTTATAAAGTAATCATATACTCCCAGTCTGATAAAAGGTTGTCAGCAGGACAGGAAGCAAGGGTTTATCTCTCTAATTGAGTCCCAGATAACACTAAAAACCCAACAGGGATTCAAACTGTTCCCTACATTATCCATAGCGAAATTAAAAAGTTTAAAGCTCAAATACAGCTTTCCAATTATCCCCCCAAGCCTAACCCCATTGGTCTAAAAGTCTGCTATTCACATGAAAGGACCAATAAGGAAGCTTGGGAGGTGGCAAGGGATGGAGCCAACCTCAAAGAAAAGTAGACATGTTCTTAACATTGTACTGCCTATATCTCAGGATCTATGCAATATTTTTACTGAAATTTGCATATGTTTATTTTTGTCAGTTGATACGATTGAATTTCTGCTTTTTAAACTGTGATTAACAGCTAGCAGATTGAACAGTAAGCAAGACCTGCTAACTGCAGAAGGTGCAAGCAGTGGTGGAGCCTTGCTGTGTGCCTTGTTAATGGTTTTTGCAGCATTATTGTAGAGTGTTAGCGATCTGTTAAGACTGTCTAAAAACATTGTGAATGTCTAGTGAGTAAAGTTTTTTTTACTGTTTATAGGGTTGCTTTGCACAGTCTAGATGAAAAAATTAAAGCAGTATTAAACCCCAAACCAAAAATGTCATATGTTGCAACTGTCAGAAACCATGAAATCAGACTGAGACAGAAGTACAATTAAATCACACTTGTTTAATAATAAAAGTTAATAGAACCAAACGTAGTCAAAACGTAGGCAGAGTTCAGGAACCGGATGGATAGTCAGACAAGCCAAACGTCAGGGAGCCGGAGATGAGCGTAGTAAAACAGCAAGCAGGTTCTGGAGCCAGAAGGGATGTCAGCCAAGCAATTCTTTTAACAGGAATGCAGGAGAGCGTCTCTGTGATGTTGACTAAGGCGAAGGCAGAGATCCTCTGGGCTGGATGGCCCAAGTAGGCAGGACTGACGAGCAGGATATCATCAACAGCTGAGTAAGAGAGAGAGATGGCAATTAGCTGACAGCTGAGCCATCAGCTCAGAGAAAGAAGGGCTGAGCTCAGCCCTGACAGCAGCTTAACAATCATTCGATTTTTTTTCTTTATTTTCCAACTGTTTTAACCTGGTGATCTGGCCAGTAATACTCCTCCTGTATTGGAATGCCCCCACTGTGGATGAAGGAGCACAGGGGCACATTTGGATAGCAGCATTGTTAATCTGGGAGGGGGGGAGTGTTAGATAGACTAGTAGATTTAGACACATAACAAATTAAACCATACTCTAGCTCACGCTTTATAAGCAGTTACAACAGTTTTTTGTTTTTTTTTCTTTTTGGGATAAAGATTTTTTTTATAAATAAATAAAAGCTGATCATTGTAAAATACCCCTGACAGTGGTAAATGGTTTGTCTTGTCACTCGAACTGCCATGTCTGTGGATATAACTATATCCTTATCAATCTAAGGATTGGTAATCTGCAATATATATTATATTTTTGGTTTTAATACCACTTTACCATTCTATTAAATCCTTGTACCCATTCAAAAATGAATTAACGTAACAATGAGGCTGATGCACTTTTATTAAATGAATTCACTGAACACTGAGAAAAAAAGTTTTCTGACCCATCAAACTACATTTCTCTTTCCTTTCTCCAGCATCAATTGTTATCCAGAAGTGGTGGTGTCACATGCATCCCTGCATGGAGTGGGAAGAGTGTAAAGTTTTGCCAGATCTCACAGGCTGGTCCTGTAGCAGTGGAAATAAAATCAAAACTACAAAGGTGAGTGATGGCTGTCTTCTTCCTGTTTGTATGATGTTTCTTATCATGACATCATTACAACGTTTGCCAGGTATCTTGGTCTATTGGGTTATTTGGCAAGGCACTTTCTTCCGCATAACTTGCCGCTAACTTGAGGATCATTGACATGAAAGTGGTGTTCTTTCGCATGTAAAAGTATGGCAAAGACAAAAAGTGGGGAGTTTTTGCTAATTTTTTTTTTCCATCCTTAAAATTAATTAAACAAAATTTTCAGTTTCAAAGTCAGAATTCTGACATTTAAAACGTCAGGCAAAATTCTGAGTTTTAACTTCAGCATTCTGAGTTTCAGGAAGTCAGGATTCTAATGCCCCGTACACACGGTCGGATTTTGTTCGGACATTCCGACAACAAAATCCTCGGATTTTTTCCGACGGATGTTGGCTCAAACTTGTTTTGCCTACACACGGTCGCACAAAGTTGTCGGAATTTCAGATCGACAACCACGCGGTCACGTACACCACGTACGACGAGACTAGAAAAGGCCGGTTCAGAACCAAGCGCGGCACCCTTTGGGCTCCTTTTGCTAATCTCGTGTTAGTAAAAGTTTGGTGAGAGACGATTCGGGCTTTTTCAGACTCGTGGCCTTCAGACCGTTTTCTGCCGTTCAGTTTGTGCTTGTGGGTTTGTATCTGCTCTTCAGTGCGTGCAAGCAAGTTCCGCGTGACTTTAAGGAGTCATTGTATTCTTGTTCGTTCGTTACTGGTTTTCAGGTCACTCTTCACAGGCCTTGCTGTTCTTCAGTGCGTTCTGTTACTTCGTTCTGAGCAGCCGACCGCTTTCTAGCCATGTTTCGTATGCGTACTCCTCGTACAGTTCGTGCTGTGCGGGGGCTTGGTGTTGGGGTCCTGACCTTGACACAAGTCCAGTCCATGAACAGGGTGGGGAGGAGTTCATGGACCAAGAATTGGTTGCTTCAGCGTGACCAGTTCTCTCATATGCCTTTGCTCCGTGAGATCCGTGAGAATAATCCTGATGATTTCAGGAATTTTCTCAGGATGACGGACCCCGTGTTTCACCGTTTGTTGGCTTCGCTGACCCCTATATCAGCAGGCAGGATACCTGCATGAGGCAAGCCATCACTCCGGAGCCGAGGTTGGTCGCTACCCTGTGGTATTTGGCCACAGGGAGAAGCCTGCAGGACCTCAAGTTCTCGACAGGCATCTCCCCCCAGGCTCTTCTTTGTGGACATTTACTGCTTGTGTTTGTTTGAGCTGACCCTGACAGAAATGTGGGGAGTCCAGAAAATGTCGTGATTGTGTAACCTTACAAAGCACTGTTGGCTGTTATTTACTAAATGCAAAGACACTTTGCACTACTACACTGAAACTGCACTTGTAGTGCAAAGGGGATTTGCCCTTAGGAAATTACCCCCATTTTCTCATCAAACAACAATTACATCACCCCAAAAATGTTGTAGCGTTGAGACAATAATCCACACATTCTTGATGAACAATCTTTTTAATACCTGCACAATCACATGTGCATTTACCAAAGGTTTTTCTGACAAACCGACATGTTTGTTGTATAACAATTTTTGTGGTGTCATTATCCAAAATCAAAATGTGCATTTTCTAGAAAACAGGCATGTGTAAAACCAACAAGAAAGACACAAATCTTAATTTTACAAAGTTCACATTTGGTAGAACTGGAAGGCAATATCAGACATGAGTATTTAGGAACTGTGTTTGATATTGCGTTCAGATGGGGTGAAGTCACCCCAGGAAAAGCCAAATTTGGAAGATGCACACAAATTTCACAATGTCAACATGTGCTATCTGCCATCATGGGGGATCAAGGGACGTGTTTTGGGGGAGCAAGCCCTTCCTCACCGCTACTTTATTATTGAGGAAGGGGTTGCACCCCCAAAACGCGTCCATTGATCTCCCGTGATGGCAGATAGCACATGTTGACACACTGTGTGCATCCTCCAAATTTGGCTTTGGGAAAAATCACAAAAACATTTAGCACATTGTAGCACACAAAAGAAGAAAGTGATTTGGAGGGGCTTTAAACTCGCCCCAAAACATCAATGATGTTTTTATATTTTGGAATAACATCATTGATGTTTTGCTTGATGTTTTCCAATTGTAAATTACACCCCATGATCTCCCCGATCAGGATCTGGGCACTTTCGGATGTGAAAGGATCTTCATCCACAACCTCACGATCACCTAAAAAGAGAGGAACCACAAAATAAATTAGGTTTGCCAAAAAATGCCGCCATCCATCTCTTATCTGAGCCTGTGGTTGCAGACACTCACCTGTTGTGGTGACTAGTTCCACCACGTCTTCATCCTCCTGCTCATCTTGTGTTGGGGGGATTTCCCTTTCTTCCAGAGGGGGGGGGGGCTCTGGTCTCCTCAGATGAGGGGTGTCCTCCGAGTCTTTTATCCCCTATGTAAAACAAAAATGGTATAATTAGCACACAGATATTTGATGTCAGAACTATAAAGATGAAACATTGCTTGGAAGTGGGGTACAATTGTCAATTTTAGCCGAGTTCCAAGATGTAGCTTTTTTAGTGTCCTTTGTCAACCTGCAATACTTTACCTGTTTGGTACAAGCTTCACAGATGGAGACCCCCCTATAGTATACACTGGAGCACCTGTGTGGGCCCCTAATAAAAATGGTGTTCTTGTGTCCCACACTAGTGCTCCAGTGTCCAGATGTGAAAACAGCTGCTGAGTGTCCTCTCCTTACACAGAATCTAGTTTGCAATTCATTCTAGTAACAAAGCCATCTACACAACCCAATTCTTTGAAGACAAGTATAGGGCCTCAAAATGGTGGTCAAATGCATATGGCCTAAACAATGGTATTTTATAGTCCGAAAGAAAAATGTGTGATCCGAACGAATAATGTGCCCATGAACATGAAAGTTGCCATTTTAAACTGTACAACAGTTCCTAAAAGCACATGGAGCAGCACGAACGTAATAAACACCAAAAAAATAGGAACACAGCACAACTACTTACTTTTTTGCAGCACTCTCCGGATCTTTCTGTACTGCTCATGTTCTCGTAATTTCAGGTCCGACCACCGCTTCCTGAGCTGATCTTTCGATCGTCGTACCCCGAATTTCCGGTGCAGACTCTTGACCACTTTCGCCATGATCTTGGCCTTTCTGATATTGGGGTTGGGGTAAGGTCCATACTTTCCGTCATAGTCGGCCCTCTTCAGGATGTCCACCATCTCCAACATCTCCCCAAAGGACATATTTGAGTCCTTTAATCTCCTTCTGGATCGGGACGTTTCAGGCTCCGGCCTTTCCTCCCCCTCCTCCTCGTTGCTACAGTTAGCACGATCCTGCTGTCTATCCGCCGTGTGCTCTTCCCCCACTGCGCCGAACGAAAAGGGGTGGGGAATAGACTAGAAAGAACGTCAGGGGCGGGCGGAGTTATACGCATGCGCAGTGTGTATAAATCGTAACGCGCGCGTCTTACGTACGATCTGTGAGCGGAGGAAGGAGCATCGGACACGCCGATCGTGCTAACGAAGGTAAGATCTAAACTTGGGCCTATACTGCTTCGAAATGGAAGCCTATATTGTAACAAGATTATGGGAGTTTGGCCTGACATTAGGGTTTGTCTTGTGTTGTGCCTTGCAGAGAAAATGGATGGCTTCAATGACCACAACTTCCTTCCCCTGTTCATAGACCAGTACAGGGAGCTGCCCTGTCTGTGGCAGGTGAGACATCCCCACTATAACCACAAACAGAAGAGGCAGGCAGCGCTGGAGAAACTGCTGGAGTTGGTGAAGCCGGTGGTCCCCACAGCAACCATCCCTTATTTGAAAGCTAAAATTGGTGGCCTGAGGAGCACTTATCTTAGGGAGCGCAAGAAGGTCACAGATTCCCAGAGGTCCGGAGCTGCAGCAGATGACGTTTATGTCCCCAGGCTGTGGTACTACGAGAGACTGCGATTTCTGTCAGACCAGACTGAGGTCAGGGAATCCCTCTCCACTCTTCCTTCCACGCTTCCTTCCATACCAGCTGAGGCTTCCGATGTCCAACCTGGGCCTTCCTGCCAGGAAGAAGTGGAGGAGCCCAGCTGGAGTCAAGTATAGCATTCTTCTACAGATTTCTGGGCAATAAATAAATGATGTTTATTAGATGTTATTATTGATCACTAATTGCTGCTTGAAAGTGTTTTACATATCAATACACAGTAGTGGGCACCCAAAATTGGGACAAGAATGAAAAATGCTGGCCTCAGAAGGATAGTCTGTTATATTTGTTAACATTCAATTTGCAGCAGTCAGGAGGTGAAAATTGTGTATGATTGATGAATAAAATACTAAAACTATGTCCCTTTTTCATACACAGGAAGACCTCAGCCAGGAGGAGGCTGTAGAATGTGGCAGTTAGGAGGAGGCAGGGATTAGTGGCAGCCAGGAGGGGGTGGGGCTAAGTGTCAGCCAAGAGAAGCCTGGGACCAGTCGCAGCCTGACTGAGTCTCAGGTTCCTCCCCTCCGCCTGCCACATAAACGAGCCAGGAAGATGACTCCCAGTCCTGTGCAGGATTCAGCATACAGTCTGATCCAGGAGGCTTCGGCGTCCCTCTGAGCCTTCCCCAGTCCTGCAGAGGCCTTTGCCTGCATGGCTGCCACAAAATTGCAGGGCATGCAGGAGGGCCAACGCAGGCTCTGTGAGGACCTGCTTTATAAAGTGCTTCGTAAGGGGGAGAGTGGGGAACTGACACCCAAGACGGATGTCATGGAGATGGACGATCCTCCTCCTCCTCCTGCTGCCACAACTCCACCACCACAGCCAAAGCCTGGAAGGAAGCGTGGAAAGAAGACCAAAGAGTGATGGCCCTGGGTTCAGTCTGGTCTGACAGAAGATGCAGTCTCTCGTATGACCACAGCCTGGGGACACAGATGTCATCTGCTGCTTTCCGGATCTCTGGGACTTCTGGACCAGACTGCCCTCCCTAAGATAAGGACTCCTCAGGCCACCAATTTTGCTTTTAAATAATTGATGTCTGCCCTGGGGGTCCCAGGCTTCGCCAATTTCTGCAGTTTCTCCAGCGTTGCCTCCCTCTTTGTTTTTTTTATAGTTGTGACCCCTTAATAAAAAAAATTTCGGTAAATTCTACTCTCCTGTGTGTGTTTTCATCCAAAAAAGACAGTTTGTTGGTAACGATTCAGGTACATTTCTAAAGTACAATGTGAAATTAACAAGAGACAACAACACCAAACAATCTCCTACAAATTAAATACAACAACATATAATGGTGTTGTGGGAACTTGTCACAAAAAACACACAAACATTTTCGGGAGTACAAATCAAAATCACCCAAAAAAAAAATTAAAAAAGAGAAACACAAAAAAAAAATCTACATTAAAGTCAAAAAAACAAAAAACAAATATGTTGTCAGATGTGAGAAATCAAAATATATTGAGGGAATCCCGATAAATAGTAACGAAAGAAGTTTGTGAGAAGTGTGTGTGAATATGAGCATCAAAACTACTTCATTCTTGTCACATTATAAAGAAGAAGAGAGTGCGCTGTATTAAACCATTTTTAACATTGCAGCGTGACGAAAGTGCTGTATCCATTGCGAACGCTAAGTTTACCAGAACGAGCTGTCCCGTGTCGGAATTTCTTCTGAGCATGCGTGGCACTTTGTGCGTCGGAACAGGCCACACACGATCGGAATTGACGCGATCGGATTTTGTTGTCGGAAAATTTTATCTCCTGCTGTCCAACTTTGTGTGTCGGAAAATCCGATGGAAAATGTCCGATGGCACACACACACGGTCGGAATTTCCGACAACACGCTCTGATCGGACATTGTCCATCGGAAAATCCGACCGTGTGTACGGGGCATAAGAATAAAAGTCAGAATTCTGAGTTTCAAGTTAGAATTCTAAGAATAATAGTCAGAAAAAAAACTACAGAATTCTGAGTTTACAAATGCAGAAAATGTATTTAAAAACACACAGAAAAGAAAAGAAGAAAAGTGCATACTTCTGATATGGTAATCCTTTCCAATGAACTCTGGGGGTGATTCAATATAGGCTTTGTGACATAATTAGTTAAGTATGTTGGTTACATACATAAACAATTCCATAGTTTCATAGCTGATAACGACACATGTAACAGTTCTTTAGATTAAATGTCTTATTTGCAACACTTTTCCAATATTACACTATAGTTAAAATTCGCTTATAAGGAAACTGGAGGTAAATCGGACCTATTGGAGTAATGGGGCTGTCCATTTTTCTTGCACCAATGCAACTTTCCCTGTGTAGAAAATTATTCATTTCATTACAGATGCACATGATTTTTTGTTTTCAAATGTTTTTATTGTAGGAAAATATAACATTTGGGTGTACAGGCACTGTAGTGACATGAATTACAATGGCTAGAAAGCCCATAACAGAGAAATGATATATCACACACAGTGCGAACCATAGTTCGCATAATCGTACAAAATGAGCCCAAAAAACAAAGGTAATAAAAAATAAAAAAGGAAATAAAAAGACAAACAAATAAAGAAAGAATAAGAAAACAGAAAGCATACAGTTGTGATAAATGTGTACTTCTAATAAATGAAGTTTACAGTCAGGGAGTACAAAACAATGTGTCTAATATTGTAATGATCAGATATGTTGTGAAGGCCCTGGAATATCCCCTCTGCGTGTTGTTATCAAATAGGTTTAATATTTGCATTAAGGGGGTCAGCTGTGGGTTCCGAGGGGTCCTCCAGTCTGTCGCTAAGCAGCAGAGCTGTCCAGATGTTCCATTTTCGGTCAAATATAGGCATGGAATCCAGGAGAGTATGATGTATTCTCTCCATAGACCTGATAGACTCCATACGGGAAATCACATGTGACCAGGATACTTGGGGCCGCTTCCAGTTCAATGCTATTGCCCATTGAATCGCACTGAAGAGTGTATGGATTAATTTTTGTAGGGGGAGGGGAACATCTGGAAGCTCCGCAAACAGCAGACACATTTGACATGTCAGTGTAAGCGACATTCCGGAGAGAAGCCTTATGAGGGATGTAGTCTTGTGCCAAACGGTGTCTAAGGCCTTACAGCTCCAGAACGTATGCAGCAACGTACCCCTGTCCTGGCACCCTCTAAAACATGTGCCAGAGACCAGATATATTCTGTGAAGACGCTCCGGAGTGTAGTACCATCTAGTGTGAAGCTTAAGTACCGTTTCCTTAATTGACACAGAACGAGTGCATTTGTGCATATTGTCTATCATGTCCTGCCAATCTCCGTCAGGGATCTCTTGGGCCATCTCTACCTCCCACGCCGCCATTGCTAAGGATTTTTGAGGGGAGTTATAATCATTGAGGTAGCGATAAAGTACGGAGATGGTCCCCTTATCCCTCGCCTCTTCTCCACACAAATGTTCAAAAGGGGTTTTCGACATCTCCACCCTTCCCTTCATAAAAGTCGAGTAGAAGTGTCTAATTTGCAAGTATTGGTGAAACTCGGATCTGCCCATATCATAGGCCTGTTGCAGGTGAGTGTAGGAAAAAAAGAGGCGTTCTGCAGAAGAGACGCGAGGTTCACCAAGCCTAGTGCAATCCATTTAAGATATGGCAAGCTGGAGGAAAAAGCTGGGGGGAATGAGGGTTCTCCCAAAAAAGAGGATAAAAGGGGGACGTCAGAATGCAGCTGGAACTTTTTGCGGTAAAGAGACCATAGATAAAGTGATTGACCAACAATATTGTTTAGTGGGGTGATGTCTTTGGGGGAGATTGAGCGGGACCAGAGGAGACCGGGGAGGTAGTATGGAGTTACCGAGATCCGTTCAAATTGTAGCCATGGCACAGAGGTAGGGATGGTATGCCACTGCGCCATTTGGATTAGCCGAGATGCCAGGAAGTATTTCCATAGATCCGGGCATCCCAAACCTCCCCTCCTCTGGGCTCTATACATTAGTGCACGTCCCATTCGTGGCTTTTTATTTTGCCATATAAACCTGAGCAGGTCCAATTGAACCTTCTGAAGGACTGATCGAGAGACATATAGGGGTAGGGATCTAAAGAGGAATAGGAGCTTGGGGAGAATGTTCATTTTCACTGCCTGAATTCTCCCTAGAAATGATATGTGGTAGGAGGACCATTGATTTAAGAGGTATTTGACATTGGAAAAAGCTGGAGGGTAGTTCAATGAGTATAGCTGTTTCAGGGAGGGGGCCAATTTAACACCAAGATATTGTAGAGAGATATGGTTCCATGAGAATTTAAATTTATCTGTGAGGGTGGTCAATAGGATTTGCGGGAGGTGAATTGGTAGAGCCGAACACTTGGAAGGGTTGATGCCCAGGCCCGATAATTTATAGAAAGAGTCAAGGGAGGACATGAGGTTAGGGAGGGAGAGTAGGGGGTCGGAGATGAAAAGCAATACATCATCTGCGTAAAGGCTAAGTTTGAATTCCTGATCCCCCTTCCTGTAGCCCTTAATGTTTGGGTCATTAGAAATGGATCTAGACAGGGGCTCCATAGCCAGCGCAAACAGAAGCGGAGATAAAGGACACCCCTGTCTAGTGCCGCATCCCAGAGAGAAATAATCTGAGTAACATCCTGGAAGCTTAATTCGGGTTTTTGGGTTATGGTAAAGGGCTTTAAAGCCATGTATAAATGCCCCACTAAAACCAAATTTGGCTAAGACCGTATCTAGATATGTCCAGAGGACACTATCAAATGCCTTGTTTATATCTAAACTCAAAAGCAATACTGAGTTTGAGTTCATATGGGCATCCTGCAGGATATTAGTGGCTAAACGTATATTATCTGTGATCTGCCTCGATGGGATAAATCCGGTTTGATCGGGCGATATCAAGGTAATAATGACTTTGGCCAGTCTGTCAGCCAGGATCCTGCCGAATATTTTAAGATCATTATTTATAACCGAAATGGGGCGAAAATTTTGGGGGAGGGTATGATCTTTGCCGGGTTTGGGAATAAGGGACATGTTGGCTAGCAACATTTCTGTAGGGAAACTTTGTCCTTTGAGTATTTGATTATACATATTAGTAAGTGTGGGGAGTAGGGATTCAGCGAATTTTTTGTAGTAAACCGGGGAGAAGCCATCAGGGCCTGGGGCTTTGGAGGGTTTAAGAGAGGAGATAATAGAGGCGACTTCCTCGGATGAGCAGGGGGCATTAAGGGTATCTAATTGCTCCTCCGAGAGACGAGGAAGCGAGAGAGTATCTAGCCAGGACTGCATAGGGGGGGTGTGAAGGGTCCGGGCCAGAAAAAAGTTTTTGATAGAAGGTGGAGAAAATCTGTAGAACATGTTTTGGATGTGAGGTTAGGTTGCCGTGGCTATCCTTTAATTTGTAAAGATGGGTCGGTTGGGTAGACTGTTTAAGCTTTCGTGCAAACATCGTGGAAGCAGAGTTACTATATAGGAGGAAGCGCGCTTTGGACCATCTAAGAGATTTTTCGATGTGACCTGACAGTATATCATCTAGGGCTCTGCGTTTTTCGGTGATCTGGAGGAGCAACTCCTGTGTAGGGGTCTGAGTGTGTCTATGATATAGATGTTCTAATTCTAAGGTGAGTTTGTGGGTGTCCTGTTGTTTTTGTCGTTTTTGGGTCGTGGAAATCTCTATCAGATGGCCCCTCATCACAGCCTTATGGGCTGCCCATAGAGAGATAGGAGAAATGTTCTCTACATTATTAAGCCTAAAGTATTCTTTAAGATGTCCCTCTAACTGAGCCATGATCACTGGATCAGTGAGTAATGCTTCATTAAGGCGCCAGGACCTGGCTACATGTGGGAGGCCTAAACATGAGATATGGGTGGATACAAGGTGATGGTCCGACCAGGGGCAAACATGTATGTTGTCTGTAGTAGAGTTCACTGTTAAAGAGGGGGTGCCAAAAATATAGTCTAGGCGGGAGTAACTGTCATGAGGGTGGGAATAGAACGTATATTCCCTAGAGCCGACATTGTGGGCTCTCCAAATATCAATGAGTTGAGAGGATTTTAGGGAATGTTGTAGGGATTTGGGAAAAGCTTTAGATGTGGGGCATGTTCGGCTTCTATCAAGTCCTGAGTGGGCCACTAAATTAAAGTCCCCATCAATTAACATATGAGGGGAGTGGAACCTATCTAGGGTTTGAAAGAATTCTTTAAAGAATGTTGCCTGTGAGGCGTTCGGGGCATATGCTGAGGCCATAGTTAGAAGTTTGTTTTGGATAGTACCCTGAACTATCACGAAATGACTGTTGGGATCTTTATAAATTTTATGAGCCCGAAACATCACTGAGTTTTTGATAAAAATGGCCGCCCCTCTAGACCTGGACCCATGGGTGGTGAAATAGCTTTGATTGAAAGACTTGTCAAAGTATGATGGGTGATTATCTCTGGAGAAATGCGTCTCCTGGAGAAAGACCATATCTGCACCAAGAGATTTGTACGTTTTGAAAGCTTTTCTTCTTTTTTGAGGGGTATTAAACCCTTTAACATTATGGGAAATTATTTTAATCCCCATGGTTATTTATAATGAATTCGCTGGGGTCAGTAAGGGGTCCAGGCCGAGAGGGAGCAGCCAAACAGCAACCTGGCCTTTTCAGAGGCATAACATAGCTATGGCGCTCAGTCCAGTGGAACTGCACGCATCTATACTCTGAGTTAGTAGCACATAAATCACTAAGATATTGCCAATTGGTGTGCACAACACAAAAAAAAAGCAAAAGCATAAAATCATAAACATAGAGAAACAAAAAAACTAGAAACCTGAATACTAGGCCAAAAAGTGGCCAAACAAAGCACCGGGGGGTCATGGGGAAAAACATCCCATGGACCCAAAAAAAAGTGTCCATTCGGACCAAAAGGTCCGACACTCTGAGTGGTAGCGTTTGTGTCATCCGTACAGACATAAATTCGTCTGAGGAATTTACCTGTGGGGAATCAACCAGCTCTGACATCACTGACCAGACGGGGAGCCAGCCAGTTCTCATTAATAAAGAGTGCAGGGACAATCATACGGGCGCAACCGGGAGTCCGTAATGAGCCGGGAGAGTCCAATTTTCTTTCAGCATGTTGGGAGATGATCAATTCTCGATATCCTGGAGGAAGAAAAGTAAAGAAAAAAACAAGGGTAGGGGGGAAAAAGTAAAAAAGGAGTCAAAAGAAAAGTGTGTCTTGTCGTCAGTCACGGCGTTGATCTCGGCGGTCTCTTCTAGGTGGAGGGGTTGCCCAAATAGCTGAGTGACGTGGAGTGGAGGGTAGTCTGGGCAGGGAAGCCGCATCAAGGAGGCCCATCTTCACCAGTAATTCTTTTCCCTCTATTAGAGTGGTCACGGTGTAAGTTGTGCCATTGTGAGGCACCTGCAGCTTGAAGGGGAAGCCCCAGCGGTAGCGAATACTGGCCGTTTGAAGAACAGAAGTAACTTCCTTCATCCTCCTGCGCTTATCCAGGGTGGTAGGAGAGATGTCCGGGTAGATTTGAATCGGGGTACCTTCCAGACGAATATTAGGGGTGTTCCGTGAAGCTCTAAGTATTTCCTCTTAGACCAGGAAGTCCTTAAGGCAGAGTACTATGTCCCTTGGTGGTTTCTCTGGGGGAGGGGGAGGGTGAAGGGCCCTGTGAATCCTATCACAGGAGAAGGCCGACAGTGGGGAGTCTGGTAAAAGGGATTGGAATATCTTCTGTACCGTGGGTAGTAGGTCGGTGACCGATTCAGGCACTCCGCGCACCCTAAGATTGTTGCGGCGGTTCCTGTTATCGAGGTCCTCAATGTGAGCTTGGAGCTGCAGGACCGTGTCAGATAGGGACTCATGTTCCTTCCTTAGGTCAGAATACACTAAGGAGAGCTCGTCGTGCTTTGTCTCTAGTAAGTCAGTTCTGCTACCCAGGGCCGCAATCTCCAGGGACAGCGTGTTAGTAGATTTGTGGAGCTCTGATTGAAATTTCTGGGCGATCTTATCATACATTAAAGTCAAGCTCTCATCCAGATCAGCCTTAGTCAGTTGGAACGTGTACTCACTGTCTCCCTGAGAGTGCGGTGGTGAGGAAGCTGCTGTAGGAGAATGTGCCTGTGACTGTGTCTTCCGGGCGCCATCTTGGGCCTGCATGCTTCTCTCCTTCTCTCTTAACAAATAGGTCGTTAAGGATCTTTGGGCCGGTTTTCCACGGCGATTTCTAGTGCCCGTCATGCGCTGAGTGTTCCGCCGGGGGTGCGGGGGTAATTTAGGTAAATAACGTGCGTTGATCGCCCCGGGGAAGTGCCGTTAGTCTCCGCGGCTCACGGAGCTCTCAGTCCTTGCTTCCTCCTCGGTTCGCGCCGCGCATGCGCCCCCGATGCACATGATTTTAATACGCCATTCACCTTGCATGAAGAAAAAGCATAATATTTGATATGACAAGAAATATGCCTAAATTCCGCTGTCATTCCCATACTATACGACCACACTTCTCAAATGTATGTGAATAGATGCAACTGAATCTAAATGAGCTCAGTAAACCAGATTAATACATAATAAGCAAGCAATGATATATGCAGAAAAATAACTTTTTATAAGTTCCTCTGTCTATGACAGTTCTTAAATGTTTGAAACAAAAGTTTTCCTTATTGCAAACTCCTTTTGCAGTAAGGAGTTTTCTTAAAGCTAAACATTGAGCATAAATAAAGACACCAATGAAATAATTACCTAAAAAAAAAAAAAAACACCTAAGGTGCAAGGTCCACTTATTCAGTGTGGTCTCCTTCCCCTTCCTTAAAGAAGAATTATCACTAGCACTTGGTCCTGTTCAGATGTGCACATCTGTTTAATAAAAGAACGTTTTTGTATGTGTTGCAGCTGTAGTTTATCCCCAGGCTGAAGTCCCATTTATGGGCAGTTTTATGGAAGAGCTACAGCACAGCACTGAAGCTAGACTTGTCTACCTGCTATTCTGGGGAGCGAGACTAGTAGTAGCTGCCGTCATTCGTACCTACACAAACCGACAACAACAAATGTATATTCCAAGTGCTGCACTAATCCTTTAGACAGAATTGTATAAGCATCCTTTTAAATGTGTATAAACCCCACATGAGTCTAAACTCCTCTTTTGACCTTAACCCTTTCACGCCTAAGCCTATTTCTGAAATTTGTTGCTTACAAGGTAAAATCTGTATTTTTTGCTACAAAATTACTTAGAACCCCCTAACATTATATATACTTTTTTGAGCAGAGACCCTAGAGAATAAAATGGTGATTGTTGCAATATTTTATGTCACATGGTATTTGCGGAGTGGTCTTTCAAACACACTTTTTTGCGAAAAAGGACCCTTTAATGAATTAAAACAATTAAACAGTAAAGTTAGCCCAATTCTTTTGTACATTGTGAAAGAGGATGTTATGCTGAGTAAATAGATAACTAACATGTCATGCTTTGAAATTGCTCCCGCTCGTGGAATGGCGACAAACAATGGTACTTACAAATCTCCATACGTGACGCTTTAAAAAATGTTAACGGTTACCAGGTTATAGTTACAGAGGAGGTCTTTTGCTAGAATTATTGCTCTTGCTCTAATGATCGCGGCAATACCTCACACGTGTGATTTGAACACCGTTTACATATGCGGGCGCAACTTACATATGCGTTTTCTTTGCTGCGCGAGCACGCAACGGGGGGGGGGGGGGCGCTTGAAAACTTTTTTTTTCCTTATTTATTTTATTTTTATTTTTTTACATTGTCACTTAAAAAAAAAATTCTGATCACTTTTATTGCTGTCACAAGGAATGTAAATATGTAAACATCCCTTGTGACAGTAATAGTCAGTGACAGGTATTCTTTATGGAGGGATCGGGGGTCTTAAAGACCCCAAATCCCTCCTTTGCACTTCAAAGTATTCAGATTGCCAAAAATGGCGATTCGGAATACTGTAATTTTTTTTTTAAATCGGCACCATTGGCAGCCGAGTAAATCGGAAGTGAGGTTGTGATGTCTCTTCCGTATGTTTACAGAAGACTGTAACAAAGCCATTTCCGGCTTTGTTTCAGTCTTATTCTTCCTGGGGAAAGTGTGGCTTGGGTCTCCCGGTGGGATGGGAGGCCCGGAAATAATGGCGGGAGGGGGACGTCCCCGTCCGCCCCTTTGGCGAGCGGCTTTTGGCCGCATCGGTTGATATCCCTAAAGTCATCATCCCGGTATAACCCCTAAAGCCGAGGCTGCATATGTGCGTACGGTCAGCGCTAAGGGGTTAAGCAATGGATACATGACTCTACTCACTCAGATGGCAACACACTTGACCTTGTATTTTCCTACCTATGTACACCGTGTAACCCCTCCAACAATCCTTTTGCGCTCTCTGATTACTACCTTATTACTTTTACTCTCCTCTCCCTCCAACACTTACCCCTAGAAACCGTTGCCACATTAACCCTTCTCTTCTCTATTCTGCTACTGACCATCTCTGACAAAATCTCAGACCTCTCCTGCCCCAAACTAGTCTACAACAGTTCACTGTCATCCTCCCTGGACACACTTCCACCCCCTCTCACTACACACAGAATCAGGCCCTAACCCCTACAACTTTGGCAAACAGATGACACTAGAGATCTCAAAAAACGTAGCTGCACTCTTGAGTGTCTGTGGCTTAAGACTAAGTTTCAAAAAGATTTCAACCCATATAAATTCTGCCTCCACATTTACCCTCTACTTTGTCCTCCACCTCCTCTACTCACTAATTTACTCACTGCCCAGGAGATTGCCAATCAATTCAAAAGATTGATAAAATTTGTGATGAGATCTACACTGTACAGATATCTCCCCCACTTAACACTTCATGTGCACAGGTACACTCAATACTTCCCCCATTTATCCCTGCTACTATAGACGGGGTTGCTAAACATTTTTCTAATGCCCACCTAACTACCTGCCTCCTGGACCCTGTTCTTAGGTAAATACTACAGTCACCCTCTGGCTCTATCCTACACTCTCTAACTCACATCTTCAATCCCTCCCCCTCTTCTGGCATCTTCCCCTGCTCTCTAAAACAAATACTATTAACCCTCATAGCCACTGTTAACTCCCACCAATCTTAACAACCTACAACTTACAATCCCTCTCCTTGCTCCCATTTACCTCCAAACTCATTGAACGCCTGGTCTACATCCAACTCAGCTACCACCTCACTGAAAATACACTTCTTTATTACATTGAGTCTGGACTTCTCCTCAACACTCCACAGAAACTGCTCTCTTAAAACTCACAAACAATTTACTAAGGGCTAAAACCAATGGTCACTATTCTGTACTCCTACTCCTGGACCTCTCTGCTGCCTTTGCTGCCTTCTCCTTAAAAAAGTCCACTCCTTTGGTCTCCATGATTGTACTCTTTGTTGGTTCTCATCCTACCTATCCCATTGAATCTTCAGTGTCACTTACAGTTCTACCTCCTCCTCCTCTCCTCTTCCTTTTTTTTGGGGGGTTCCCCAGGGTACTGTTCTTGGACCACTCCTATCCTCGATCTACACCTCCTCCCTGGGTCAGCTGTCACCTCCAATGGCTTTCAATACCATTTCTACTTTGATGACACCCAAATTTATTTCTCTACACCTCAGATCACTCCATCAGTCTCCTCACACATCACTAATGTACTAACAGACATATCAGTCTGGATATCACACCACTACCTCAAACTCAATCTATCCAAAACCAAGCTCACAATATTTTTTCCCCTGCGTGCCCTTTCCCCTGACTTCTCTGACAAGATTGATGGCACAACTATGAACCCATCCCCACATGCCAGGGTGCTAGGTGTAATCCTGGACTCTGAACTCTCCTTTTGGCCCCACATCCAATCACTGTTCAAAGGTTGCCACCTCAACCTCCACAACATCTCAAAAATATGCTGTTCCCACTCCCTGGTTATCTCTCGCCTTGACTACAGCAACTCCCTTCTCATTGGATTACTTTTACATACGCTATCCCACCTTTAGTCCAGCATGAATGCTGCTGCCAGACTCAATCACCTTACCAACTGCTCAGTGTTTGCCACCCCTCTCTGCCCATCCCTCCACTGGCTTCCACTCACCCAACAAATTAAATTTAAAATACTAACAACAACTTACAAAGCCATCCACAACTCCTCCAGCTGCATCACTAACCCAGTCTGAAAATACCAACTAAATCAATCTTTTTTTTCTTCCCAAGACCTCCTGCTCTCTAGCTCCCTTGTCACCTCTTCCAGTTCTCCAGTCCACAATTTCTCCTGAGTATCTCTCACCCTGTAGAAACCCCCTACCCCAATGTGTCTGACTATCTCCAACTCTGTACACTTATACGCAATCCTTGAAAACCCTTCTCTTTAGAGAAGCCTATCCTGCCTCAACCTAACAACTATACTTTTGTTTTCTCCATCAGTGCATCTCCCACAGGTATTAACTTTTGTATCCATTTTAGATTGTAAACTCTAATGAGCAGGGCCCTCTGATTCCTCCTGTATTGAATTGTATTCTGATTACTGTATACTGTCTGCCCTTATATTGTAAAGCACTGTGAAAGCTGTTGGCTCTTTATAAATCTTGTATACTAATAATAATATTGTGTAAAAAATTACATCTCTAATTGTGAATCATAAAAAAGGGGAAAAAAACATAATACAGCATGTATGACTGATCCACGAAAATGTCAATGCCAAAAACAATCTGGAAAAAAGGTATGTATAGAAATAAAAAAATTAAAAAAGATAAGGGTGCAGGGGGTTCTCCAAACAGGGAGGGGAAGCATCAAATGGGGGGAGAAGCTGGAAAACTATAACAATATCTGTGGAAGAATTCAACTTGGCATATCTATGCTCATAAAAGCTTGCGTTGGGGATGTCTGTTATAGTTGGGTAGGGTCTACAGAGATGCAAACTTTCCTTAATCCGAACATAACCAGCTAGATAGGAAGAACATTTTCTGATAGTTGTAGGCACATCTGAACATCTTGCATCCTCAGAACATTTCACAGACACTTCTAAAAATATGTTACAGAAACATCGTGCATGTCAATGGGGCTTATTTAATGGATGAATAAACTACATGGTGGAAATCAATCAATTTTAGCTTGGAAAATGTATCCTTTATAAGATAACTATCAACCTTCACTGTCATCCTCCATTACACCGTACCTAAACATCTCACTTGTTCAAATTTAACATGTCTAATTCATCAGTTATTTCCATTTCACAAGCGATAGATCCCATAGAACAGCAATTTGTTTTCTGATTAATGGTGAATGATGGACTTCCATCAAGTATAAAAATGGGGCATTGTATGTGGAATACCAACAAAATATTATAGACCTTCCAGCTTAACAAAAACATTTGAGACAATCTCTCTTAACCTAAAACAACTATGTATAGAGTGGCTTTATTTTTTGGTATTCATTTTCTGCAACTTGTTGCCCCACTAAGTAGATTGCTTATTTTATAAATGCCCTTGAATCCTAGACTGTAAAAATAATTGTGTTCCCTGGTTCCTGGACAGTAACACCAGTATACTGATTAAATTTAGGTGGCCTTTTATTCTTACCTTTTTGTTCTAAGCATTATAATAAACTCTATTTATCTCATTGCAGGTAACACGGTAGCGAACATCAAATGTGATGATGAAGCAGAAGTAATTGTAGCACATCGGTGAAAATATGTGCACTCAATTTCCTTCACAGACTTCTGACTTAACTTTTTAGGAACCCTGCTGAAGATAAACAACATTTTCAACCTATTTTATTGTATTGTTCCGGGATTCTGTGGAGGCTTTAAATAAACTATTGATAAAATTAATTTCTGCACATACTGACTTGAAGTCCCTTTGATCGTCTTGGAAGTTAACTTTGGATTACAAAAAAAAATAATAAAAAATTCTACCATAAAGAAAACTGGATTCTGGATTATCGATATCTTGAAGACAAACTTGGTGGAACAGCTTTTGGGTTTTACTTCATTTAATATCTTGGAACTGAACAAAGATTATAATATATAATCAAGATGAAACTGGTCATTTTCCTAAACCAAAATAATTAAAATGCTAAAAGCATCCAAAATTGATATTTTACTTTTGGGTACATGCAGGTGGGTTCTATCAATAAATCTTGTATCCTTCAGGGACTCCACTGGCAAGCCAAGGGGATGCCACCCTCCTACTGCATTCTATTTATTGTAAAAAAAATATATTACAATTCACGATGAGAGTAACAGAGACTCTTATAATAATTATGGCAGTTGGGTTGAGCTGGGAACTCATATGTCAAAAACCAACACTGAGCCCCCGAGAGATACAAAAGTCCACAGGTAATTTAGTTTTGTATTTGAAATTAAATAGCTCACCTGTAAACCTATGGAGTAGATTCTTTTTTAAATTAAATAAAAAAATTATTGGCATTCAGTTCACTAGGAGCCTGTAGTATCACCTAGGTAGAAAATCTAGCTATTTGTACTTTATAATTAGTTGAATTCTGTTTATAGAGTTGACACTTTCTGCAGTGTTTTACAGAGTACATGGAGCCATTCATTCACCATCAGTCTC
Organism: Lithobates septentrionalis; assembly: GCA_037952835.1. Taxonomy (NCBI): domain Eukaryota; kingdom Metazoa; phylum Chordata; class Amphibia; order Anura; family Ranidae; genus Lithobates; species Lithobates septentrionalis. The sequence goes on from JBBDGP010000373.1 coordinate 1,371,840, forward strand.
CCCCCTTGAGTAGTTTACAGCCTATTATTACAACCATAGATATACAGTACAATCACTTGCATATAATAGGGACCTTTTTATAAAGTGAATGTATTATGGCTTTTGGTTTATATTATTTCACTTACAAGATTATAAACTGTTATTTCATTGTGTTTTTACTTATGCTAGTTAAACTTTGTTTTGCAAACAAACATCAGTGACGCTAGTTTGCAAATGATGGACTTTCTAAGAAGAAATCCCAGAATTGTCTGTATGCGTGGAAACACCCAGTGTAACCTAAGCCAAACAAGTCTCTCTTTCCCAACTGCACTTGAAGGGAGGGACGGGGATATGACCCTTCTCTTTGAGTCATTGAGTGATTTCCCCAGTTTTATAGGTCTATTTCAAAATAGCAGCTGACTTATGAACCTTTAGTAGGCTGTTGTTCTCCTTCTGTGTAGTAGGTGACAGCTCATGCACTGTTTATATGTAATCTATGAATAGAGCAAGGTGCACAACAACTCGACATTCTCAAGTCCACAGTCATGTATAAATACACAAAGAGGGGAAGCTTCCTTGGTTAAAACACCTATGCTTTACTTTTGCGTTTCAGGCTACATAAGTCCTTGTTCAGAACATCCTCATAATTGCTGTTAGACAAGGGTTATACAGCCCAAAACGCCTAATATCTGGCATGTGTTTTTAGAGGGTGGTGGTAGAAGGGCAAGGACAGAGGAGGATCTCTTCTAACTGAAGAGTATTCAGCAGGATAGATGTATTCTGAGTTAATTTCTAAGTTCTACGTTTATTTCTTTGTTTATTTTATCTTATTTTTTAGCAACACTTTAAAGTGGTTCTAAAAGCTGAAGGTGTTTTTACCTTAATGCATTCTCTGCATTAAAGAAAAAAACCTTCTGAGTTCAGTTTCCCCAGCAGCCTCCCCCCCCCCCTTATACTTACCTGAGCCCAATCTTGATCCAGCAATATGCATGAGAGCAGAGGCTCTCTCAGTTCTCTCTCTCTTCATAGGCTCAGAGACAGCAGCGGGAGACATTGGCCACTAAAGAGAAAGCAGGGGGCAGGCCGAGTTGCACTCTGTGTGTCTATGGACACACAGAGCCAACTTGGGAGCAAGCCCGCAGAAGTGCCATCATAGCAAGCATCTTGCTATGGTGGGCACTCGGCGGGAGGGAGGAGCCACGATCGCGGGCATGGGATCCGAGGAGAGGAGGATCAGGGCTGCTCTGTTCAAAACCAACCATTTGTTATTAAAACAAAAATACAGGTTTACAATCACTTTAAAGAGGATCTTCACACCCCCCCTGTTTTTTTTTTTATTTCACCCCCCCTTTACCCTAAGGTGGTATCTGCACATTTCAGATACTCACCCATGCAGCGGATCTAGCGATGTCACCCTGAGATCCTCTCATGCACAGCCATAGCTCCGTCCCGCGCAGCCATGTTCTCTCTGACGTCATCCAGAGGCCCACCGGCTCTTCCTGGTTCAGCAAGCGGGCCTCCCGGTAGGCCCGCCCCCTCTTTCTTTGTTAAATGGAAGGCTAAGTCTCCTGGGATATGTGATGTTGATATCCCGGGAGACACAGCAGGCAGTGTGCGCATCATTCGGTTAAGGACGACTGACGTGCATGGGGAGGTGAAGCCGGACATTTCTACCCCAAAAACGTAATAAAAATAATTAAAAAAACACAAAACATAGTGCAATACTGAATGAAGATGGAAGGAGGGGCGAAGTGGAGGGAAGTAGCGGAAGAGGGTGAAGGTCTGCTTTAAGCTTTAAATTGAGTAAGGATGGGTTAAAACCCCACTCAAGTTATTTTTTGGTGTCTGTGTCCAGCTAGAGAGATTTCCCTTTACTTTCCATCCTGTAAATGCAACTGTAAACTAGAAAAGGTACAATTTCTGGGGAAATTGTGAAAGTGTTCTTGCCTCTACAACTGGAGTGGGCGGAGTAACTGGGTGGGGTGGAGTGGCTTGAGTAACTGTGAAAAGTGTTAAAAAGCTTAATATTTTAAAAAGTATAAATAGTAGTAAAAAAGTTCCATCATTCGCTGAAAGAGCTGAACATTTTTTTCAAAAGTAATTTTTTTTTTCAAAAAATGAATTTTTTTTAATCAAAAATGATTTTTTTTTCTTCAAAAATGATTTTTTTTTTCAAAAGTAATTTTTTTTTTCAAAGGTAATTTTTTTTTTCAAAAATGAATTTTTTTATTTCAAAAATAATTTTTTTTTCGAAATTATTATTTTTTTAAAGTAATTTTTTTTTCAAAAATAATTTTTTTTTTCAAAAATATTTTTTTTTTCAAAAATAATTTTTTTTTTTTCAAAAATATTTTTTTTTTCAAAAATGATTTTTTTTTTCAAAAATTATTTTTTTACTTTTTAAAAAAATTTTTTTTTTTTTTCAAAAATATTTTTTTTTTTACTTGGGGCGGTCATAATGTTTTGGCTGATCATGGGGTGGTCATAATGTTTTGGCTGATCATGGGGTTGTCAGCTTTTGTCACTTCCCACTCTAGTTTTGAACATTTCGCCATTCATTCCTATGGGACCAATTTCGCCGTAAAAACGTCATTTCGTGGACCATTCGGCAAAACATTCCACAAGGTAATAACACACCAATCGGGAACAATCCGCTCGTTTCGGTATATTATTTGTCTCTGTAGTGTGAAAACTGTGGGAGGAGTCTACAAGCATTATCAAGTCTAGCAGATGAAGTCACATGCATTTGGAGTGTCTCAGCATCTTGTGTTTACAACCACTGTTTCCTAGCAACGCTCATGCCCTGTTTATGCTTCCCAAATACTACTTCATCAAAACTGCCCCATCAGAATTACCCCATCAAAACTGCCCCATCATATTCCTCTATTATAAATCAGTACATGGTGTGTCTGTCCCCTCCCCCGGGCTCTGTAATCAGCTGAGATGCTCCAGCCACCTCCCCCCTGTGTATAACAGAAGCTTTGGTAACCATGGCAACAAAACAAACACTAACAGTGCACTCTGATTAATGGCTAAAATTTCCTGAAATGACCTCTAAACAAATGGCCGTATTTTAAAAACTATACATCCTACAGCGAAGATCTTTATATTGTGAGAATCACAAGACCCAGACCTAGATTTTGATGTATAGTATGTCTCTGAAATATTAAAAATGAAGGCACAGTCGCAGTTTAGAAATTGCCCTTCAAATTTGGAGGGGGCTAGAGTGTAGTTTCAATGAATGTCAATGGACGGCGTGAGTTGCAAACAAATGGTCATATTGTGAAAACTATCAGGACTATGACTTAGCCGTGGACATGTTTAGTGGCAGCAGGGATAGCTGAACGTTTTGATATAAGATTTGTGTAGGTGGGCTTGAAAATGAGGGAGTGGCGGCAGTTTAGAAATCATGTTCTGATTTTCCAGCTTTTGTCATCTCCCACTCTAGTTTCCCCATTCATTCCTATGGGACCAATTTCGCCGCAAAAATGACGATATTTCGTGAACCATTCGGCGAAATGTTCCACAAAATAATAGCACACCATTCGGGAAAAATCCGCACGTTTCGGTATATTACTTGTCTATGTAGTGTAAAAACTGTGGGAGGAGTTAGGGTGGTAAATTTGGCTATAATAATAAGAATAAGAATAACTAGAAAAGGTACAATTTCTGGGGAAATTGTGAAAGTGTTCTTGCCTCTACAACTGGAGTGGGCGGAGTAACTGGGTGGGGTGGAGTGGCTTGAGTAACTGTGAAAAGTGTTAAAAAGCTTAATATTTTAAAAAGTATAAATAGTAGTAAAAAAGTTCCATCATTAGCTGAGAGAGCTGAACATTTTTTTCAAAAGTAATTTTTTTTTTCAAAAAATGAATTTTTTTTAATCAAAAATGATTTTTTTTTCTTCAAAAATGATTTTTTTTTTCAAAAGTAATTTTTTTTTTCAAAGGTAATTTTTTTTTTCAAAAATGAATTTTTTTTTCGAAATTATTATTTTTTTTAAAGTAATTTTTTTTTCAAAAATAATTTTTTTTTTTCAAAAATATTTTTTTTTTCAAATATATTTTTTTTTCAAAAATAATTTTTTTTTAAAAAAATTTATTTTTCAAAAATATTTTTTTTTTTCAAAAATAATTTTTTTTTTTCAAAAATATTTTTTTTTTCAAAAATGATTTTTTTTTTCAAAAATTATTTTTTTACTTTTTAAAAATTTTTTTTTTTTTTTTCAAAAATATTTTTTTTTTTACTTGGGGCGGTCATAATGTTTTGGCTGATCATGGGGTGGTCATAATGTTTTGGCTGATCATGGGTTTGTCAGCTTTTGTCACTTCCCACTCTAGTTTTGAACATTTCGCCATTCATTCCTATGGGACCAATTTCGCCGTAAAAACGTCATTTCGTGGACCATTCGGCAAAACATTCCACAAGGTAATAACACACCAATCGGGAACAATCCGCTCGTTTCGGTATATTATTTGTCTCTGTAGTGTGAAAACTGTGGGAGGAGTCTACAAGCATTATCAAGTCTAGCAGATGAAGTCACATGCATTTGGAGTGTCTCAGCATCTTGTGTTTACAACCACTGTTTCCTAGCAACGCTCATGCCCTGTTTATGCTTCCCAAATACTACTTCATCAAAACTGCCCCATCAGAATTACCCCATCAAAACTGCCCCATCATATTCCTCTATTATAAATCAGTACATGGTGTGTCTGTCCCCTCCCCCGGGCTCTGTAATCAGCTGAGATGCTCCAGCCACCTTCCCCCCTGTGTATAACAGAAGCTTTGGTAACCATGGCAACAAAACAAACACTAACAGTGCACTCTGATTAATGGCTAAAATTTCCTGAAATGACCTCTAAACAAATGGCCGTATTTTAAAAACTATACATCCTACAGCGAAGATCTTTATATTGTGAGAATCACAAGACCCAGACCTAGATTTTGATGTATAGTATGTCTCTGAAATATTAAAAATGAAGGCACAGTCGCAGTTTAGAAATTGCCCTTCAAATTTGGAGGGGGCTAGAGTGTAGTTTCAATGAATGTCAATGGACGGCGTGAGTTGCAAACAAATGGTCATATTGTGAAAACTATCAGGACTATGACTTAGCCGTGGACATGTTTAGTGGCAGCAGGGATAGCTGAACGTTTTGATATAAGATTTGTGTAGGTGGGCTTGAAAATGAGGGAGTGGCGGCAGTTTAGAAATCATGTTCTGATTTTCCAGCTTTTGTCATCTCCCACTCTAGTTTCCCCATTCATTCCTATGGGACCAATTTCGCCGCAAAAATGACGATATTTCGTGAACCATTCGGCGAAATGTTCCACAAAATAATAGCACACCATTCGGGAAAAATCCGCACGTTTCGGTATATTACATGTCTATGTAGTGTAAAAACTGTGGGAGGAGTTAGGGTGGTAAATTTGGCTATAATAATAAGAATAATAACTAGAAAAGGTACAATTTCTGGGGAAATTGTGAAAGTGTTCTTGCCTCTACAACTGGAGTGGGCGGAGTAACTGGGTGGGGTGGAGTGGCTTGAGTAACTGTGAAAAGTGTTAAAAAGCTTAATATTTTAAAAAGTATAAATAGTAGTAAAAAAGTTCCATCATTCGCTGAAAGAGCTGAACATTTTTTTCAAAAGTAATTTTTTTTTTTCAAAAATGAATTTTTTTTAATCAAAAATGATTTTTTTTTCTTCAAAAATGATTTTTTTTTTCAAAAGTAATTTTTTTTTTCAAAGGTAATTTTTTTTTTCAAAAATGAATTTTTTTTTTTCAAATATATTTTTTTTTCAAAAATAATATTTTTTTTAAAAGAAATTTTTTTTTCAAAATTTTTTTTTTTTTCAAAAATAATTTTTTTTTTTTCAAAAATATTTTTTTTTCAAAAATATATTTTTTTTTTCAAAAATGATTTTTTTTTTTTCAAAAATTATTTTTTTACTTTTTTCAAAATTTTTTTTTTTTTTCAAAAATATTTTTTTTTTTTACATGGGGCGGTCATAATGTTTTGGCTGATCATGGGGTGGTCATAATGTTTTGGCTGATCATGGGGTTGTCAGCTTTTGTCACTTCCCACTCTAGTTTTGAACATTTCGCCATTCATTCCTATGGGACCAATTTCGCCGCAAAAACGTCATTTCGTGGACCATTCGGCAAAACATTCCACAAAGTAATAACACACCAATCGGGAACAATCCGCTCGTTTCGGTATATTATTTGTCTCTGTAGTGTGAAAACTGTGGGAGGAGTCTACAAGCATTATCAAGTCTAGCAGATGAAGTCACATGCATTTGGAGTGTCTCAGCATCTTGTGTTTACAACCACTGTTTCCTAGCAACGCTCATGCCCTGTTTATGCTTCCCAAATACTGCTTCATCAAAACTGCCCCATCAGAATTACCCCATCAAAACTGCCCCATCATATTCCTCTATTATAAATCAGTACATGGTGTGTCTGTCCCCTCCCCCGGGCTCTGTAATCAGCTGAGATGCTCCAGCCACCTTCCCCCCTGTGTATAACAGAAGCTTTGGTAACCATGGCAACAAAACAAACACTAACAGTACACTCTGATTAATGGCTAAAATTTCCTGAAATGACCTATAAACAAATGGCCGTATTTTAAAAACTATACATCCTACAGCGAAGATCTTTATATTGTGAGAATCACAAGACCCAGACCTAGATTTTGATGTATAGTATGACTCTGAAATATTAAAAATGAAGGCACAGTCGCAGTTTAGAAATTGCCCTTCAAATTTGGAGGGGGCTAGAGTGTAGTTTCAATGAATGTCAATGGACGGCGTGAGTTGCAAACAAATGGTCATATTGTGAAAACTATCAGGACTATGGCTTAGCCGTGGACATGTTTAGTGGCAGCAGGGATAGCTGAACATTTTGATATAAGATTTGTGTAGGTGGGCTTGAAAATGAGGGAGTGGCGGCAGTTTAGAAATCATGTTCTGATTTTCCAGCTTTTGTCATCTCCCACTCTAGTTTCCCCATTCATTCCTATGGGACCAATTTCGCCGCAAAAACGACGATATTTCGTGAACCATTCGGCGAAACGTTCCACAAAGTAATAGCACACCATTCGGGAACAATCCGCACGTTTCGGTATATTACTTGTCTATGTAGTGTAAAAACTGTGGGAGGAGTTAGGGTGGTAAATTTGGCTATAATAATAAGAATAATATATATGTGAGATAACAGTAAGTGGTCTTGCTATGCAAGAACACTTAATAATATATATGTGAGATAACAGTAAGTGGTCTTGCTATGCAAGAACACTTAATAATAATATATATGTGAGATAACAGTAAGTGGTCTTGCTATGCAAGAACACTTAATTAGTGGATATCTCTAAACAGAAGTCTCATTCACAGGAACAGGTATCTTCAATGGATGATTTTCTCTCTGCTATTTCTCTGATTACAATTCAGATCTTTTGGATTTTCCCTCAAACTCTTGGTGACAATGGTCAACAGGACAAATCTAGGAGTGAATCTCCCCAATAGGAACACAGCAAAAACTTGACAAAGGGTCTAACCTGTGGCGGCTGGTGAAGTTTTAGAATGGGGGGGGGCGCCAGACCCCGCCCTTCCTTTTTAGCCCCTCCCACTTGGTAAATGTGGTCGTGGTTTCAGCTAAATAGTGGGCGTGGCTCTAAGGTGGTGTGGTTAGCGTCTGAGATGAATGATGATGGAGGGAGAGTGAGGGAGAAAGGGAGGGACAGCAGACCCAAATCCTACACAACAATAGAAATATGTGTATTCTAGAAAGTTTAACAATCCGCAGATAAAGATACTCCAAACACCTGGTGTTAGCACTTCAATCATCCTGGCACCATGGTTGTTATGGTGTCAGGATGATTGAAGCGCAATATTTCTATTATTACATTGTAATATAAAATGAAATCATTCAACTCGCCATAATGCAGAATCAGTGGGAGCCCTGAGCGTGTCACTTGCCACGTCGCCTGCCACCAGATGCCATCAGGTGTCCCTAGTGGAGTCCGTCCTTACATCAGGTGCCATCAGCAGAGTCCGTCCTTACATCAGGTGCCCCCAGCGGAGTCCGTCCTTACATCAGGTGCCCCCAGCGGAGTCCCTCCTTACATCAGGTGCCCCCAGCAGAGTCCCTCCTTACATCTGTGTCCCTGTCAGCGGAGTCCCTCCTTACATCTGTGTCCCTGTCAGCGTAGTCCCTCCTTACATCTGTGTCCCTGTCAGCGGAGTCCCTCCTTACATCTGTGTCCCCATCAGCTGAGTCCCTCCTTACATCTGTGTCCCCATCAGTGGAGTCCCTCCCTACATCTGTGTCCCCGTCAGTGAAGCCCCTCCTTACATCTGTGCTCCATCAGCGAAGCCCCTCCTTACATCTCTGTCCTCAGCGGAGCCCCTCCGTACATCTGTGTCCCCAACGGAGCCCCTCCTTACATCTCTGTCCCCAGCGGAGCCCCTCTAACATCTGCATCCCCAGCGGAGCCCCTCCTTACATCTGTGTCCCAAGCGAAGCCCCTCCAACATCTGTGTCCCCAGAGGAGCCCCTCCATACATCTGTGTCCCCAGTGGAGTCTGTCCTTACATCTGTGTCCCCAGCGGAGCCCCTGCATACATCTGTGTCCCCAGCGGAGTCTGTCCTTACATCTGTGTCCCCAGCAGAGGCCCTCCTTACATCTGTGTCCCCAGAGGAGCCCGTCCTTACATCTGTGTCCCCAGCGGAGCCCCTCCATACATCTGTGTCCCCAGTGGAGCCCCTCCATACATCTGTGTCCCCAGCGGAGTCCCTCCTTAAATTTGTGTCCCCAGCGGAGCCCCTCCTTACATCTGCGTCCCCAGCGGAGCCCCTTCATACATCTGTGTCCCCAGTGGAGTCCGTCCTTACATCTGTGTCCCCAGCGGAGCCCCTCCTTACATCTGTGTCCCCAGCGGAGTCTGTCCTTACATCTGTGTCCCCAGCAGAGCCCCTCCTTACATCTGTCTCCCCAGCGGAGCCCCTCCTTACATTTGTGTCCCCACCGGAGCCCCTCCTTACATCTGTGTTCCCAGCGAAGCAGTAGGGTCCTCCTCACATCTGTGTTCCCAGTGGAGCAGGAGGGTCCTCTTTACATCTGTGTCCCCAGTGGAGCAGCAGGGTCCTCTTTACATCTGTGTCCCCAGGGGAGCAGCAGGGTCCTCCTCACATCGGTGTCCCCAACAGCACAGTACTCCTTCAAGCCGCGTCAGTGCTATTTCCTGGCTTTCTCTGTTTGTTCAGTGGAGAGGGGAGGGGCATCCCTCTCCACTGCACACAAGGGGATAAGTCCTCATGGCAGCCATCTTTTTGTAGCCCGCCGGAAGTGACTTTGTTCTCACACTGAGAACAAAGCAGCCGTTTTAGCTACATCTTGAATTTCAGAGTAATTTTAGCTATAAAGTGAGTGTATATACTACTTTATTTATATACGCTCACTTTATTGCTAAAATTACTCTGAAATTCAAGACGTAGCTGGGTGTAGTAGGATGTCCGCATGGATGATCTATCCGATTACTGCTACTTGTCAGATCATGAAGTGTTTGGAGCGCATAGCCCAGTGGAACGCATAGCGCACCCGCAGTAGTAATTCTTGGTCGGAACTTCACTTCTGTTACACAATCGGATGGGTAGCGGTAATCTGATGGAACAGCAGCACTAAATTTCAAACCTCTGATATGAAACAAGCATGCTGGGTGGGAGGACGTACGTTACTAACTGCATGCTTGTTACAGGTCAGTGTCTCCTTACTTAGAGTAGCCAGGAAAAAGTGAAAGCGGGCCAGCAAAGACAGTTTCCATATCCTCATATGTTCAGTTTTTGACTCTCAGGGTAGGTTTGGTCATGGTTTTAACCACATTTTAATGGTCCATAATATAATTTATTCTGTATAGTTTTTAGACACTTTCTTTACTCTGCTACCCAATTAAATAGATTACTGTTTTTCATCTCCCATCAATCAGATTCAATGTTCTTCAAATGATTGTGCCATGCATGGACTTCGAGGTTGCCCTTAAGAAAACTCTTTAGGAAGAAGATAAAATATTAATTAGCTTGTGAAGAATTACATGTGTGTTTTTATGGCTCTAAATACCTCACAGATAACATTATTCGAAAATAAACTTGGAGAATAAAACCACAGAGATCAAATCATAGACGGAAGAATAAATGATTGTTATTCGTTCTGCTCATTTGCATAGAGTGTTCAGAGACTTTAGAATGGTATAGAGACCCTGTCGCCATTTTAGAAGTAAAAATAAAAATATCTTATAAAGGAAAAGCATACTCATTGGTCCTGTGGAGATTACATTTTTGTTCTTGAGTTTAAATATGCTTTACAGTAAAACTAAAAGAAGAAAAAAAATATTATCTTGGAATATCCGCTGTGCCCAATTTGGGAGGCTCCCTTCAACCCTGCTGGATTTTAAATTATTTTCTATAATGAAGAATGAAATCAGAGGAGCTGGAACACATAATGGTGGAAAGGAACACCCAAAGCTTTCAGGTGTGCAAGAACTGAGTCATATATTTTGGCAAGGAGCGCCCACTCTTGGAGCACCCAAGACAAATAAGAAGCCAAAGGTTAATCAAACTCACCAAGCAGGAAGGGGCATTGCAATAATAGTTTTGTCCTGAGTTCAGCTATGGCTTTTGGGTGACCTTTAAAGCGGTATTAGCTTCAAAGGCAAACATGAATTATGTTGCAACTTCCAATTAGATGTGGTGGTTGCATTATTTCATTTTCAGGCTTTCTTTCTTTTCTTTTGACTTGGCGATCCTACCAGTTAGTCTGTTGTTTTTCAACAGAACAAGCTGTCCACTGACAGGATTGCTTACAAAGATCAGCTTTTATATTATTTTATACACATCGCTGCCACTGTAATCACAAACAGCTTTATATGTGCCACATTTAATTGCTGTTCACCAAATACCGATTTGTGGCCTTTGTGCTACATAACAACCTTTAACAGAGTGCTGTCTAATAATCTAATGAATTGTTGCTATATGATCACAAATCATCAAAACCTATGCCAATATAAATTCACAGTCCCAAAAAGTGCTTGGTAGTTCATAATAAATAATATTCTTCCATAAAGTGCTCCATAGTGTAAATAAAGTGCTACTTGCTAAACACTGTGCCTCCACACACTCACCAGATGTAAATGACTTTATGCTTTTCAACAAAAAAGTCACAGCATGCATATGGAAACCCTCCTGGGCAGTGGCGGCTGGTGCTCCATTCTTTGGGGGGGGGAACAAACCACCCGCTACTCCCTTTATCAACCCCCCCATTTGTTCCGTCCGTCCGTCTGTCAGTTAAAACCCCCCCGCGATCACTCGCCCGTCCACCCATCAGCCCCGCACTTACACCATCCAGGTCGCAGGCAGCTTTGACAGCTTTCCCCTACGGCTCCTTGGTGGTTTCCCCCTGCGCTTCCTCCTCCTCGGCAGCTTCCTCCTCAGTGGCCAATGCGGTCGCTTCTCCTCTCGGCTTCCTGGTTGGCCAGGAGGAGAAGCAGGAAGACAATATTAGTTCGCTATTGTCACACAACTGGGTGGGTTCAGGACGTAGTGCTCTGCGCCCCGAGCCCACCGTTTTTTGAAGCCAATTAGAGCCTCATTGAAATCCATGTGTCTGGCGCCCCACATGTAGATTAGGGGCAGAGCGCATGGATTAGGGGGGGGCGGCGGCCACTGCTACTGGGTATTTAGACAGCAGAGTTCAGCCTTGCTCTTCTCCTCCTTGGATCTCCTCTCCCAGTATCCTTATATTCCTCCTATTTCCTCATATACTTCCATTAATATGCAAGAGGACAAAGAGGGGGAACCCACATGGTGCAGTATTGTTTATTAATAAAAATAGGTTAAAACACATTAAACAGTCACATTGAATAGATGTGAAAAACCGCATGTAAAGCCCAGAAACACTGCAGTGTGCGTCCCACGTATGTTTCGCTCAGCTAATCAGGCTGCACAGTGGTGTAGTGGATAGCACTTTCACCTAGCAGTAAGAAGGGTCACTGGTTTGCATCCCAACCACAACACTACCTGCCTGGAGTTTGCATGTTCTCCCTATGCCTGCGTGGGTTTCCTCCCACACTCCAAAAGACATGCTGGTAGGTTAATTGGATCCTGTCTAAATTGTCCCTAGTATGACTAAATGTGAGTTAGGGACCTTAGAGTGTAAGCTCCTTGAGGGTAGAGACTGATGTGAATGTACAATGTATATGTAAAGCGCTGTGTAAATTGACAGTGCCGAAATAAATAATCAGGCATCGGGGGAGGAGAACCAAGGAGGAGAAGAGCAAGGCTGAAGTCTGCTGTTTAAATACCCAAGAGGGTTTCCATATGCATGCTGTGACTTTTTTGCTGAAAAGCATCAAGTCAATTACATCTGGTCAGTATGTGGAAGCACAGTATTTGGCACAGAGCACTTTTCTGGAGCATTGATAAGCTGTTTTAGACATGGAGGACTTTATTTACATTATGGAGCACTTTATGGAAGAATATTATTTATTATGATCTACTATGCACTTTTTGGGACTGTGAATTTATATTGGCATAGGTTTTGATGATTTGTGATTGCATATAGCAGTAATTGTAAATCATATGCCTTGAAAACACTAATAGTTAAAGCATTAGCAGCGCTCCTCCAGTGTGAACACTGCGTGTTTGAAGGTTGTTGTTAAGTATAGCTTATATACGTTCCAACATCGTGAGTGGAATAGAAATAGAGACATCTAGAGGTGTCTGGTCCTTGGAATCATGCTGTAAAGTCCTGTGGCCATAAACACCATCACTACACCTCGTGGGCCCCACTGCCTATAAATATTGCACTCACCAGATCTCCAAATAATTATGCCTTATGTCATTAAACACTCCATCCACAATAGATCACACTCTAATGCCATCTACACACGAGCGTAATGTTCGACAGAAAAAGTCTGACGGAAGCTTTTCATTGTATATTCCGATCGTGTGTAAGCCTCATCAGACTTTTTTTTCGAAAATTCTGACGGACCTAGAAATAGAACATGTTCTAAATATTTCTGACGGAACCAATTCCTATCAGGAAAACCACTCGTCTGTATGCTGTTCCGACAGACCAAAAACGACACATGCTCTGAAGCAAGTACGAGATGGAAGCTATTGGCTACTGGCTACTGAACTTCCCTTTTCTAGTCCCTTCTGTACGGTCGGACTTTGGTCGGACTTTGGTTTGAATGGAACGGAGTTCCGTTGGAGAAACCTTCAGAGTTTACTCCGATGGCAAAACTGGATCCTTCTCCTGTCTGACGAAGTCGTGATGATGAAACGCGTCAAAGGCGGGACCTACGGCTATCCAGAGTGACGTCAGTACGCTGCTTGATCCAAGAATGACCGCAATCGTGGGGATACCAGCGAGCGGTGAGAGACAGTGGGCAGACCTACTAGTGTTTCTACTATCTCACTAATGCTGGTTTTTATATTTTTCTTGTAAGTGTGATTTTAAAGGGGGAACTTTTATAACAATAAATGTCATACGGCATTACGCTATGGAGTCCGTTTTTGTCTTTGTAGGAGATGAGCGGCGCTGGGAGAAGGATCATGGTTAGAGTGTGATCTATTGTGGACAGAGTTTAATTGACATAAGGCAGAATTAATTAGAGATCTGGTGAGTGCAATATTTGTAGGCAGTGGGACCCATGAGGAGTGGTGATGGTGTTTATGGCCACAGAACTTTACAGCTCGAGTCCAAGGACCAGACACGTTTAGATGTCTCTATTTATACTTCACTCATAACAGTGGAACGTATATGAACTATCTTTAACAGGAATTGTCAAACACGCAGTGTTGTTCACGCTGGAGGACCGCTGCTAATGTTTTAACTATTAGTCTTTTCAAGGCATATAATTTGTAATGAGGGACTAATTTTATAGCAGGAGCTGTTGTATAATGAACTTTTTATTTATTTCATTTTTAATATTTTTTTTACATGTGCGCTTGGACAAGTGGTACTCCCATTTATCTTTTTATGATATAGCAATAGTTGATTAGATTATTAGACAGCACTGTGTTAAAGGTTGTTTAATGACCAGCTTTTGTTAATTTATGTAAAACCTTTATACAAAAAGAAAAAAAACTGCTGTTGGAGCTGCAGTTTGAGCTGGAGATGGGCCTCACTCTGTTAGTGTATCTAAATCTGCTAGGCTATATAACATCACTCCCCGCCCCCCAAATCCCGCTGTGCGTTACCTGCTTACGTAGTGCTGTGTTAGGGAATCAAATAAATCACTTCCCTAACACTGACCCGCCTCTCAGCCAATCAGGTGCACCGGGTCTGGTTACCTGCCACCTGTTTGGCTGAAGTGGTAGGCACTGTGATTGGACGCCAGGCGTCCAATCATAGCAGAAGAGGATGGGAGAAGACATCGAAGACGGGAGGGAGCGTGGAGGACAGCGCTGACCCGAGACAGGTAAATGCCAGGTGGGGGGGCACACTGGCAGCAATTAATGGGGCAAACTGGTCGCAATTGATGGGGCAAACTGGCGGCAATTGATGGGGCAAACTGGCGGCAATTGATGGGGCACACTGGCAGCAATTGATGGTTACAGTAGCTGCGTTTGATGGCACAGTGGCGGTAATTTATGGGTGCAGTGGCTGCGTTTGATGGCACAGTGTCTTCGCTTTATGGGCACAGTGTCTGTGCTTGATGGGCACAGTGGCAGCGTTTAATAGGCACAGTGATGGCAATTTATGGGTACAGTGGCTGCGTTTGATGGCACAGTGGCTTCGTTTGATGGCGCGGTGGCTTTGTTTGTGCGTTTGATGGCACAGTGGCTGCGTTTGATGGCACAATGGCTGCGTTTGATGGCACAGTGGTGGCAATGGATGGCACAGTGGCGGCAATGGATGGCACAGTATCTGCGTTTGATGGGCACAGTGAGGCTGCAACTGATGTTTTTTTTTTTCAGTTTGTTTGCGCCGCCCTAAAAATTTTGAGCACCAGCCGCCACTGACTGTGGGGCATATTTAAAAAAGGAGTTTTGAAAGATAGGCCTCTATATCTGGTAGATCTCTTTACTGCATTGAGTCACTAACCCCAACAGGCAGATATCTTGTGACACCTTTAGCACAAAGTACGTAAGCAAGGGATAGACCCCTGTCAACACCTCCAGAGACATGGAGCATGAAGAATGAATGCACAACCAATAATTGGTCAAACCCACACATTATTAACCATGATAACAACATATATTAAAAGAGAAGTATGGGAATTTTTTTTTGTCCATAATCATACTTACCTAGGTGGATGCAGCATCAGTCCCGAGGCGTCTCTGCACTGAGAACCGATCCACCAAACACCGCCGATGGCTCGGATCTCTCAGCTCCCCGAGCAGAGAGCTGCTGCCTGTCAATCAGCAGCTCTCCTACTCTGCTCCTCCATGCTCACTGGAGCTCTGAGCTGTGGAGGGTGGGGAGGGGCCGTCTCAGCGGCTCACTGAGAGGCTGGGGTGTCCATTAGTCCAGGCAGCTGGCAGATCCAGACTCCCAGAGTGTGGATGACGTGGTGCCTGGACTGATCTGTATAACATCAGCAGAGAGCGGACTTCAGATAACTATAAAGGTCCACCAAAAGGGGGGCTGGAGGTTGCCAATCCCAAATTAAATATGTAAAGGAGCAGATATCCGCCAGATAAGTAATAAGGACTTGGAAGGCAACAAGAAAAAGGGGGTCTAAACAAAAAATTATATTAGTAATAATGTATTTATTAGTATGTAGAAGAAAATATAAAATCATTCAGGTGCAAACATCACCAAAAATAGAATAAGTTAAAAACAACAAGTATACAAAAACTGTATCGTTAGTGCGTGGTAATTGTAGACATTCAGCCCGATGCGTCTCGGGACACTTGTGGGGTCCCTTCATCAGGGGCGTTCAAGGTGAGGCAGAATTACCATCGCATATTCTAAAAATGCAAAGCAGAAAAATATCATGGACAAAGGTCAAGAGGCAGGACTTCAGCCCGCTCTCTGCAGAAGACGGGTCACAGGAGTACAAAACGGATTGCCCTCCTATGACCCATAGGAGAAGTCCAGCCAAACGAGCTCACGCTGGACTTTAATTCCTCTAATTCAGGGATTGCATACAAGGTTTAGAACAGTCTAACACTTAGTTAAATAAGGGTATATTTATTACTAAAAAGGTGTGTATCTGTTCATCCTGTGAAACTACATTTGAGCTGTGTGAAAGGGGGCAAAATCAAATGTTATTAGATTATCTTCTCCCAAGGCTGAATGGTGTTTTTTTTTCAATAGAGTGAACCAGAAAAGTACTGAAGAGTACAAAATCTGGTGCAACTCTGCATAGAAACCAATCAGCTTCTTGCTTTTATTGACAATGCTTAAAACAGAGTTCCGCCAAAAAAAAAATAAATGAAAATTCAGCAGCTACAAATACTGCAGCTGCTGACTTTTAAAATATGGACACTTACCTGCTTAGGGCACCCACGATGTCCTCACCCAAAGCCGACCCATCCCTCGGCTCCCGGGTGGAGGAGCCACCATTTTCAGTAAGGGAATCAGGAAGTGAAGCCTTGCGGCTTCAAAGCCTGGTTCCCTACTGTGCATGCGCGAGTCGCGCTGCACGACCTGACTGGACCCGGCTGTCTTCTGGGACCTGTGTGTCTCCCAGAAGACAGAGAGGGAGGATGGAGGAGGGGCTGGACATGGCGTAGACCACCGCAGATTCTGCGGCGATCTATCCCCGGAAGTGGAAGCAAATACCTGTATTAGACAAGTATCTGGTCCCCCCCCCCCCGAAAAGTGCCAAATGTGACACTGGGAGGGGGACACGATAAGCGGAAGTTCCATTTTTGGGTGGAACTCTGCTTTAAAGAGGAAGTAATATAGGTTATAGGTTAAGGCTTACCTATAGGTAGCGTAAACATCTCCTGAACGTGCACCTTTTAGAAGATATTTACTGTACCTGCAGCCAGTGACATCACTGGCACACGCACTATGAAGAAACGGCCACCCATGCCGTTCCTTCAGAGCCCTGTGCCGTGACTGGCGGCTCCCACGCACATGTGCAGGAGTGACGTCACGGCGGCTCCAGCCAGTCACAGAGCCGGAGTCGGTGAACCCGGAAGCAAGACGGTTGAAGATGGAAGCTGTCTCCAGCGATGACATTGCATTGCTGGAAGGCTTAGTTTTTATGTAAGTTTCACATAATGTGCTAGTATGCGATGCATAATAGCACATTATTCCTTTGCCTTGCAGGTAAGAAAAGAAAAAGTGCAGCGGTTTCCAACTGCTTTAATGGAACAAGCTGAAGTTAGAAATGATTGGCTACCATGCACAGCTGCACCAGATTCTGAGTGCACCAGTTTTAGTAAACTTCCCCCTAATTTACTATGATCGCTAACTCCATCTAATGGTCATCACCACCACGCCAATTTCATGATAGTAGCCTTCAAAAGGTTGTTCAAAAGCACAGATTTTAGGCCAGGTTTTTAAAAATAATATGTAAAACAATAAGGCTTAGTCTATCCTGCTGCATTATGAATGGAGTTTTAATGTACTGCATCTCCAATGAAGGTTGTTTTCAGGGCCTCTACAGAAACACTTGGCCAAGAAATCAGGCCATTCCGCTATTGCTCGGCCTCTCTACTCCTCTCTCTCCCGATGCCTCTGAGCATAGTACTGACCCCGGGTCTGTTTTATTTGTTCCAGAGGGATTGTTTTCTTCAGTCTTGACCTCTAAGCAGAAAAATAGCCGGCAGCGCACAATTTCTTTTACTGCAGGCTCAGAGCTCCTCCTGATGTATCATTGTCTACTGAGTTTAAATTATTCAAAATGCTGGTTCCCAGTTTTCGCAGACAGGAGAAAAAGATTTGAAAAAGCCAAACATATTTTTGAGTCATTAAAAAAATCCAGAAGGTTTGTGTCATTGTTATAAAATTGATAACCAAACAAAATGTCACCAGTCCTCTTTAAAGTAAACCTGTTAACATTTTTCAACTAAACAAGGTTCTGTTATTACCTCTGTAAGCCAAGTGCCTCTGTCCACCTCTCTGATTCTGTTCTCAATTTGTCATTAAGGGCTCGACTTTCTTGACTTTGAGACTAAGCCCTGTCTACCTGCCATCCAACCAGTGACCAGAATTGGTTCTCTTTCTGGACAGATAAAGTGTGTGGATGTTGTCTGTCCCTGAAGCCAGGAAGACAGAGTCTAAGTAACAAAGTAAACTAGTTTCAGAAAGGTACGCAGAGGAAGGTATTCTGGCTAATATAATATTGGGCACTTTGGGAAGCCTCCCTCTTGGGGCCATGTCAAACTATTGATCCTGAGGGAAATTGGAGAAAAGGAGCAGCACACCAGGAGGTTGGAGTCCAAAGTTATTTTTGGCCCCATGGACACTAGGCATTTAGCTCCAATACATGGGGTTCCAACGTTTAGATGCGGGTGGAAGGTACAGGCTCACTGTCCAGTCCTAGTGCCTGCAGCCTGTCAAATCAGCTGACAGCTGGACGCATGCTCAGAGCGCAGACTTCTTGCCTAAATACCCAGTGTGCACAAGACATTATTGTGACAAATTGTTTAAACAAATCTGCCGGTGTAGCCAACACATTTCAAGGGCCCAAAACTGTTCATCAGGGCTTGTGTTCTGTACAGAAAAACAAATGTGTAGACTCATAAATTCATGGGGATGCTCAACAGCAGCTAGAGTAAACAGCAGGTATAGATAGTGGAATAAAATATTTTTGGGCTTAAATCTCCTGATGTGGTCCTCCTGTTCTTTTCTTTTCCTCCAATTCACCCTGATGTTGCTTTGGTAGCCATTGCTGCAAATGAGAGCTGCCTATCCAACATTAAAAATCTGCATATCACTAGCTCTACATCAACTGTGGGACGTGCCCATAGGTGATCAGCGCCATTTGTTCAACTAAACTAGGGATCCTGCCACTGACCGCAACAGGAACTATAGTGACTATTCATTTTCTGCTACCATGTTGCCCCTTCATTGGCAGAAATGCTGCATAATCTTGCTTGCCAGGAAGAGAGCAGAGACAGAGTGACTCTGTGCTGGTTCAACCAATGAGGGAGCAATGCCAGATAGAGGGGTAGGGAACCTCTGCACTTCAGCTGTAGTGAAACGACAAATTCCATGATGCCTCTGTCTCTGAGAGTCATGCCTGTGGCTGTCAGAGTCTCCCAATACCTCATGGGACTTGTAGTTTCACAATAGCTGGAGTACCGAGGGTGCCACACCTGTCATAGGAGCAAGTGAATAGTCTCTCTGTTCTCTTGATGGTGAGTTGCCATCAGTGACAGAATTGCAGGTTTGACATGGACCTTATGCCGCGTACACACGGTCGGACTTTACGGCAGACTTTGCCCGGCGGACTTTTCGACTGACTTTACGACAAACTTTCTGAATGAACGGACTTGCCTACACACAATCCACCAAAGTCTGTCGAATTCGTACGTGATGACGTACGACCGGACTAAAACAAGGAAGTTCATAGCCAGTAGCCAATAGCTGCCCTAGCGTGGCTTTTTGTCCGTCGAACTAGCATACAGACGAGCGGACTTTTCGACCGGACTCGAGTTCGACGGAAAGATTCAAAACATGTTTCAAATCTAAGTCCGTCCAACTTTTGAGCAAACAAAGTCCGCTGGAGCCCACACACGATCAAATTGTCCGACGAAATCCCGTCCGCCGGGCAAAGTCTACCGTAAAGTCTGCTCGTGTCTACGCGGCATTAGACATGACTTTTTACCCAACTAAGAGAATCAATGAACAATAGACATGGGTACATCTGATTCTCAGTGCTATGTCAATGCTGTTGACCATATGGAAATCAGCTTAATACATTACATGTTTAATGGAGGACACCAGAAAATGTCTTCTGGTATTACCAAAATCGGAATAAACCAGTATGTTTACTTTACCTATGTTTCTGCCTTCATGGATTTGTCTATCAACTCTACTATTGCTGTGGATGATCATCTACTGACATTTTTTTCCTGAAAACCATCCATGTTATTCGCCTTGAAAACTGGAGAGACACTAATGAACTGAGTGCTGTATCTAAATGATTCCAACACGGAAAGATTGTTGCTGACATGATATGTGCACCCATTGAGTGCTGTATCTGAATAATCCTAACGCGGAAAGAGATTGTTGCTGACATGATATGTGCACCCATTTTTCAACACATGAGGGGCCTCATTAGGAATACAACAGGGTACAGTATGTAATATCCCAACCCGCCAGGTCTTCTAAGGCCATGTAGTTTTACTTACATTCTATAATATGGTTACTAGTGCTACATGCGCTGTGACATTGTCACATGACCGCTTCCAAATGTCTTGGACCCACTCCCAAAGGGAGCCACTCCCAAAGCTGGAGAGCTGCATTTTTCACAGGTTTTCGGCTCTTGTAATGCCTAGCTTCACCTTTCTTGAAGCCCATAACTCATACTACAGCAGAGTCTTACTCCTCCTATTGAATGTTCTATAGTAGAAAATAAAATATATCCAAGAAAAATGGGACCTGTTTAGAATGACTGCAATAAGTGGGCAGACCTGGCTACTCAGGGGCTGACATCTGTCACTGTGATTCAGTTCAACCACGCTTAACCATAATATCAGTTTCTGGTAGACAGACCCTTTAGCAATGGAAAATAATGAATAGTAAGTGTGAATGTTCTTTATATCCCTGATTAACAAAGGTATCAGAATTGATTGACTGCTTTATTGATTGCATACCAATCTGCTGAGGACTGATTTGGACCACTTTAAGAAACTGTTTTTTTAGGTTATTTGCTTTACATAGACTGTAATTTTCATAAACTGTGTTTTTGACTTTATTTTGCTCTGGGAATAAAATTCTTCATATGCTATGCTTAGTGTTACTGTTTCATCATGTGCTTTGAGGAACACCTTGGGGAACCGAAATGGCTAGAAAAATAAAATTAAAAGCAATTTCCATATAGATTTGTAAGTGAACCCAAATTGTAGGCTTATACAGAATTGCCTCAGTCCTTTCACAATGCATTTGTGCAGGAGTGCCATCTCTTCTTAGGTGATTCTGTGTTGTGTAACCTCCCTCTCATGCTCCAGTGTACATGGATTTAACTGCACCAGGACTACAACTAACCTGCATAGACCAGTTTCATCTTCTTGCTGGCTTTAACTTTATTCACATCAGGGTGTTGCAAACTGGCTGCCAGTAAGAGGTTAAAGGAAATATAATGCTTTAGGTTGATGTAATTTCTCGCCTTTGACCTGGTGTATCCTTTATCTGTTTATGGTATAAATATATATACCGGTATATTGAAGTTGAGGGGCATAGCACCTCAGGATCTATATAAAAGTCTTTCATTTTCTTTAACCACTTAAGGACCGGAAGGATTGCCCCCTTAATGACCAGGCCATTTTTTGCGATACGGCACTGTGCCGCTTTAACTGACAATTGCACGATCATGCGACGTGGGACCCAAACAAGATGTATGTAAACTTTTTTTTTTTTACTTTTTGCTATAATAAATATCTAAAAAAAAAAAAATGTAAAAAAACTAATTTCTTCATCAGTTTAGGCCAATATGTATTCTACTACATATTTTTGGTAAAAAAAATCGCAATAAGCGTATATTGATTGCTTTGCTTTAAAGTTATAGCATCTACAAAATAGGGAATAGATTTATGGCATTTTTATTATTATAATTTTTTTTTTACTAGTAATGGCGGGGATTAATGATTTTTAGCGGGACTGCGACATTGCGGATCGGACACTTTTGACAATTTTTTGGGACCAGTGACATTTATACAGCGATCAGTGTTATAAAAATGCACTGATTACTGTACAAATGACACTGGCAGGGAAGCAGTCACAGATCGGCGTGTACGCGCCCGACGTACAATGACGGTGATTCGCGCAGTCGAGCCAACCTGCCGCAGTACAACTACGGCGGCTGGTCTGCAAGTATTTAAAGCAAACAGAATATAGCTTCCAGTAGCAAAACAGTACTCAGAAAACACAATGCAAAAGTCTGCACAAACTAAAATATCAGACATGTAAATCTCATATTGTAAAGCGTTGCACAAACTGTTGGCACTATGTAAATACTGTATAATAATAAATGTAAAGTTTATATAAGGGCTTTACCCCAGAGTTAGCAGCGTCCAGTTTCAGATGTTTGTCAATTTTCAGCACACGTGCAGCACGCAACCAGGTCTCCTCTCAACTTCTACACCACCCCCTAGCACTAGGAGCTTCCTGCCTTATGTACACCTGGAGGCTGCTTAACTGTGTAGGGACTGAAGTCCCGGTAGTCAGGAGTGGAGGCCCTTTTCCCACCTGAAAGTCATTATGGACCTCCAAAATTCTGGGTCTCAAATAAGCCACTACTAATGCCAAGAGGACTGCGAGTCAGTCCCCTCCTTTACTAGATTAGCCCAGAATTCCTTACCTATCACAGGTGAGACTCCTCAGTACCCAAAACATTTTCCTTAAAGGGACCACACATCAAATATTGGTGCCGCACCCGTGCAGGACCCATTTTTGGCATCAGGTACTATATATATATTACTGTATATATCCATACAGAGCAGGTAAAGAGGGGGGAGAGAAACTATACACTCAGCTGATCATTCAGAAGTGTTTGTATTTTGAACTTACGCTAGTCAGGTCAGTAAACAACAGACTTTTTTTTTAAACCAAAGCAGTTAAGATTAGCCTGGTAAATATGTAAAAAAAAGCCTGCTGAATACCTACTGGTTGGAATAAATGAATGTGAAATGTTTCATGCCTAAATGATTAAAAAATGTAATACTGAACATACATACATTTTGGTAGCATGAGACTAAAATCACTTCTTTGGTTTAGCTGATAAAGGGAGGTGAAGCTGGTCAAGTTTAAATTCAGGGACCTTCAGATGATGCTGGTACTGAGTGTACGGATTTATCCATCAAGAGAGACGGCAGCACAATGTGAATACCAAATGAAAAACCAGAGCCATTTAGCAATTTAAGAGGTGTCCTCCAAGCTGGTCTAGAGGACATTTAAAGGACAACTTCACTAAAAGTTAAGTTGTCCTTTGAAAGAGTCAGTCTACCCAAAAAGGCATTTCAGTTCCTGGTAAATGCTAAAGAGTTTAAACCTGTTTAATTCTCCAGCTTCTTATATCTATCAGAGACTCTAAAAATGATGGTGATAAGATCTTTGTACTCAGGTCCCAGGTCCACACACCAGCTGTGCCCTTTATGAGGGATTCCTACCGTGCCTCATGGCTAATAATTTATTCTATATTATGTATACTTTAACAGGAGCAGCCGGAAAACACAAAGGTGGCCAGGAACACCCAAAATTCAGATGTGGACAATGACAAAGTCATTACTTACAGAGATTTTACTGTTGGACTACTGTATCTAAGAAGCCAAGAGCTGACTCAGGCCCACCATGCTCCATCTACAGTCAAGTCCATAAATATTGGGACATCGACACAATTCTAATCTTTTTGACTCTATACACCACCACAATGGATTTGAAATCAAACAAGATGTGCTTTAACTGCAGACTTTCAGCTTTAATTTGAGGGTATTTACATCCAAATCAGGTGAACGGTGTAGGAATTACAACAGTTTGTAAATGTGCCTCCCACTTTTTAAGGGACCAACAGTAATGGGACAGATTAACAATCATCTATCAAACTTTCACTTTTTAATACTTGATTGCAAATCCTTTGCAGTCAATTACAGCCTGAAGTCTGGAATGCATAGACATCATCAGATGCTGATTTTAATCCCTGGTGATGCTCTGCCAGGCCTCTACTGCAACTGTCTTCAGTTCCTGCTTGTTCTTGGGGCATTTTTCCTTCAGTTTTGTCTTCAGCAAGTGAAATGCATGCTCAATCAGATTCAGGTCAGGTGATTGACTTGGCCATTGCATAACATTCCACTTCTTTCCCTTAAAAAACTCTTTGGTGGCTTTCGCAGTATGCTTCGGGTCATTGTCCATCTGCACTGTGAAGCACTGTCCAACGAGTTTTGAAGCAATTTGCTGAATATGAGCAGATAATATTGCCCAAAACACTTCAGAATTCATCCTGCTGCTTTTGTCAGCAGTCACAAGCATCATCAATAAATACAAGAGAACCAGTTCTATTGGCAGCCATACATGCCCATGCCATGACACTACCACAACCATGCTTCACTGATGAGGTGGTATGCTTTGGATCATGAGCAGTTCCGTTCCTTCTCCATACTCTTCTCTTCCCATCACTCTGGTACAAGTTGATCTTGGTCTCATCTGTCCATAGGATGTTGTTCCAGAACTGTGAAGGCTTTTTTAGATGTTGTTTGGCAATGTCACGTACCTGGTGGGTTGTGAGCCTGACGTGCAGAGAAGGACCTCCCTTACAGCTCCCACTCCTGCTCCTCTGGAATGGAGACAGAAGGCCAGGAGTGAGGAGTGGTATGGGTGCCTGGCAGGATCGACAGTCACCGGAGGTTCAGGAATGGTGACACCCTCTGGGTCCAGAAGCTGAAGAGGATGCTGAATCGCAGAGAGGTCCCGGAGTCACAGCAGATAAGGAAGCAGGTAAGTAAGCAGGTAAGTAAGCAGGACTGGAACCAGGAACAAGCAGCAGGTAGTAGCCTGGAACGCTGGACTGGAACCTGGAACAAGCAGCAGGTAGTAGCCTGGAACACTGGACTGGAACCTGGAACAAGGCAGCAAGTAGTAGCCTGGAACACTGGACTGGAACCTGGAACAAGGCAGCAGGTAGTAGCCTGGAACGCTGGACTGGAACCAGGAACAAGGCAGCAGGTAGTAGACTGGAACACTGGACTGGAACCAGGAACAAGGCAGCAGGTAGTAGACTGGAACGCTGGACTGGAACCAGGAACAAGGCAGCAGGTAGTAGACTGGAACGCTGGACTGGAACCAGGAACAAGGCAGCAGGTGGTAGACTGGAACGCTGGACTGGAACCAGGAACATGCAGCAGGTAGTAGACTGGAACGCTGGATGCAGGTGTCAGACTGAAGGGTGGTCAAACAAGCCGGAGGTCGGTATCGGTCGATCAGCAGAGGTACCAGGGACAACACAGAGGGATGGTCAGGCAAGCCAAGAGGGTCTGGTGCAGGCGGATAGCAGGATGGTCTAACAGGAAGCCGGGTCAGATAGCAGAGTACACAGGTCAGATCAGGTTAAGGCACACGGAACGCTGTAGAGCAGACAGCGGGGATGGAGTGTGACAGGCCGGTTTAAATAGCCCGCCTGGCACTAGCGGGAGTGCGCGCGCGCGTGCCCGTGCGTGACGGCACCCGTGCACGAGTGCGCATGCGCAGTGGAACCCGCGGCCGTGTCCCCCTGCGTCTGGATCGCTGATTATTGGCAGGATCTTCATGACATTGCCCCCCCCAAGGGGCAGCCTCCGGATGCCCCTTTGAAGGAATTTCTCCGGATGGGCTCTTTTAAAAGATTGTAAAAGATTTTTAGCATGAATATTATCCTCGGGTTCCCAAGAATTTTCTTCTGGGCCGAACCCTCTCCATTTTATCAAAAATTGATTTTGGTTGCCTCTTCTCCTATGGTCCATGATAGCCTCCACCTCGAATTCTTCCTCCCCATCCACCAAAATTGGATCAGGAGGATCCGTACTTCGGCCTGGAAATGGGTTAGAAACAGAAGGTTTGAGTAGAGACACATGAAATACTGGATGCACTTTTAATGACTCCGGAAGTTCAAGTTCGTATGCCACCTCATTAATCCTTCGCTTAACAGGGAATGGGCCAAGGAACTTGGGACCCAATTTCCTTGATGGACAGACCATCCTGAGATTTACTGTAGATAACCATACCTGATCCCCGGGTGTAAGTAACAGCTCACCTCGTCTCTTCTTATCAAAAGTTGCTTTATTATACTCCTGGGTCCTGGTCATGGTCTCCTGCAAAACTTGATTGTTGGAAGTGAAGAAGTCCAGCCTCTCCTGAACTGCGGGTACTGTGCACTCTGGAAGAGAATTAGGCAGAAAAGAAGGGTGGTAACCATAATTTGCAAAAAATGGGGTTTGTTTGATAGCAGAATGAATAGAGTTGTTGTAGGCAAATTCGGCCAATGGGAGAACAGAAATCCAATCATCCTGGGCAAATGAAGAAAAACAGCGTAAATATTGTTCAAGAGTCTGGTTTGTTCTTTCTGTTTGCCCATTAGTCTGGGGGTGGTAAGCAGATGAAAATGAGAGTTCAATCTTCAATGTTTTGCATAGAGACCTCCAGAATCGGGAGGTAAACTGTACCCCCCGATCTGAAACGATATTAGCTGGTACCCCATGGAGCCTGATGACTTCTCTAATGAATGCCTGCGCCGTCTCTGTAGCTGAGGGAGTGCCCTTCATTGGGACAAAGTGGGCCATCTTCGACAACCGGTCTACTATGACAAAAATTGAGGTGAAACCCCCAGCCGGAGGTAATTCCACAATAAAATCTATAGAAAGCATCTTCCAAGGCCTATCTGGGACAGGTAATGGCTTTAGCAAACCCCATGCCTTGGTCCTGTGCCCCTTGTTTCTGATACAGGTGGTACAGGACTCAACAAATCTCCTACAATCGTCACGTAACTGAGGCCACCAAAAGGTACGCTGTACCAGATCAGTAGTTTTAGCCACTCCAAAATGCCCAGCAAAAGCATGATCATGACAGAGTTCTAGTACTGAAACTCGTAGTTCTTCAGGTATAAAAATCCTATTCTCGTGCCATAATAACCCATCCTTAACTTGGAGTTCTGGCCTAATGGAAGACCCCAATTCCGCGGAAGCCTGCTTAATCCGGGAAAGCAAATCTCCCTGAAGCAAAAGAAAATTCCCCGGGGACAGAATGGTGTCCGGAGGGGAAACCTCTTGGGGTTTGTGAAACATCCTGGATAGGGCATCAGGCTTGGTATTCTTGGAACCAGGGCGATAAGTGACATGAAAAGAGAACCTGGAGAAAAAGAGGGCCCACCTGGCTTGGCGTGGCTTCAACCTTTTTGCAGACCTCAAATACTCCAGGTTCTTATGATCTGTAAAAATTAAGACTGGATGAGCGGCACCCTCTAGCAGATAGCGCCACTCCTCCAGCGCGGATTTAATAGCCAATAATTCTCTGTCACCTACATCATAATTTCTCTCTGCCGTGGACAATTTGCGAGAGAAGAAGGCCACAGGATATAACAGGGCCTTAGTTCCCTGTCTTTGGGACAACACTGCCCCTACCGCAATTTCGGATGCGTCCACCTCTAATACAAATGGCAGAGAGGAATCTGGATGTTTTAGTACGGAAGCAGAGGTAAAAAGGCCCTTGAGAGTCTCGAAAGCCTTTTGAGCCTCAGCGGACCAGTGGAAACGAGTACCCTGTTTAGTTAGCTGTGTGATGGGTGTAATGATGGCTGAAAACCCCTTAATAAATTTGCGGTAGAAATTAGCGAATCCAACGAATCGCTGGATCCCCATTTTATCTGTTGGGACTGGCCAGTCTAATACTGCAGTGACCTTTTGGGGGTCCATCTTAATGCCCTTGCTGGAAATGATTAACCCCAAAAATGGAATACTCTCCTGTTCAAATTCACACTTCTCAGCTTTTGCATATAGACCGTGTTGTCGAAGCCGGGCCAATACACTTCTGACGTGCCTGCGATGGGATTCAAGGGAACAAGAGAAAATTAGTATGTCGTCTAAATAGACGATAACAAACAGATCTAGAAAGTCTCGTAAAACATCATTGATGAAGTACTGGAATGTAGCAGGAGCATTGCACAGCCCAAACGGCATCACAAGGTATTCAAAATGTCCATAACGGGTACGAAAGGCGGTCTTCCATTCGTCTCCGTCCCTAATACGAACCAAATTGTAGGCTCCGCGGAGGTCAAGCTTAGTAAATATGGTAGCTGTCCCAAGCCTTTGGAACAGCTCTGGTACCAGAGGAAGAGGGTAACGGTTCTTTACAGTGATTTTGTTCAACTCACGGTAATCTACACATGGTCTGAGGGTCTTGTCTTTCTTTTGTACGAAGAAGATACCTGCACCTGCTGGAGACGTGGATGGACGAATGAAGCCTTTCTTTAGATTCTCATCGATATATTCTTTTAAAGCCCCTTGTTCCACTTCCGTTAAAGGAAATATTCTTCCAAAAGGTATCTCGGCACCGGGGAGTAATTCGATAGGACAGTCATAGGCCCGGTGAGGGGGTAAGACCTCTGCCCCCTGTTTGCTGAATACATCTAAGAAATCATGATATGCAGAAGGGATGGAAAGGTGCAGGCTAGTATCTGTGTTTAAACAGAGCAAGGTAGGATTCTTCTGAGTGTCCTGAAGTTTACAAGACTGTTGGCAATATGGGGAGGAAAAGGTAACCTCACCTGTGATCAAATTAATGTCAGGATTGTGGGGCTGTAACCATGGCATACCGAGGATTATGGGGAACATAGGTGAAGCGATGATATCTAGGCATAACAGTTCTTGATGAGAATTGGAGATGGAAACGGGTATTGGAACAGTCTCTTGGGTAACAGGCCCTGATTTAATGGCCGTTCCATCAGCTAGATGAATGGAAAGTCCATGGGTTTTTGGCAACAGAGGTATCCGGTGTTGGGTAGCAAAAAGAGAGTCCATGAAACAACTGCAAGCTCCAGAGTCAATAATGGCGGCTATTTGCAGGGTCTCTCCTGGAAGCTGTAACAGGAGAGAGAGAGCAAGGTGAGTAGTGTTCTTAACCAGAGGCACAGCATAGTCAGAGGACAGAGATAGGCACTTACGGAGTTTAAGGGGACAATTCCTGACATAGTGCCCAGGTTCCCCACAATACAGGCACAGATCTTTCACTCGACGACGTTGTCGTTCTTCCTGAGTAAGGGAAGGCCGCAGAACCCCTAATTGCATTGGCTCAGGTGGGTTAAAAGAAGACATTGGTGGTGCTGGTGATGTATGATGGGGCACTTTAGGGGTAACCCAAGTTGGGCGAGAGGTTCCCATCGCTCTCTCAGTCCTTCGTTCTCTTAGACGTCGATCGATCTGGATGGTTAGATCGATCAATGCGTTCAAAGTCTGTGGGGTACCCACCCTGGCCAATTCATCTTTCAGAGAGTCAGAAAGTCCCATTCGAAACTGATAGCGGAGAGCCGCATCATTCCAATTCGTGTCTACACTCCACTTTCTGAATTCCGCCACATAGTCTTCTGCAGCCCTGCGACCCTGCTGAAGGGTGTGCAACGCCGCTTCTGCAGTCACGGACAGCTGGGGGTCATCATACAGCTGACCTAGTGCGTCAAAGAAGGCAGACAGATTAGTCAATGATACGTCCTTTTGCTCCAAGAGGCGGTGGGCCCAAGTTTGGGGGTCACCAGAGAGCAGAGAGATTACGTAGCCCACCTTAGTAGCCTCAAGGGAAAAGGTACGTGGCTGAAGAGCAAAGAACAGTTCACAGGAGTTGCGGAAGGCTCTGAATTTGAGGCGATTTCCGGAAAAACGTTCAGGCGTCGGGACCTTGGGTTCAGGAGGGAGCATCACCACTGTTGAGGAAGGCCCGACTGAAGGAGCAGAAGCGGAAGGGACTCCCTGAGCCCCAATGGGATTAGACAAGGTTAACACTCGTTCCTCCAGCCTGGTGTATCCTTGCTGCAGATTCTTGACTGCTTCAGTCAATCCTGCCAGGTGTGCACAGAGTTCCTCCATGGGAGACGTTCCCTGCTCAGGCTCAGACATGGCTGTCTGCTACTGTCACGTACCTGGTGGGTTGTGAGCCTGACGTGCAGAGAAGGACCTCCCTTACAGCTCCCACTCCTGCTCCTCTGGAATGGAGACAGAAGGCCAGGAGTGAGGAGTGGTATGGGTGCCTGGCAGGATCGACAGTCACCGGAGGTTCAGGAATGGTGACACCCTCTGGGTCCAGAAGCTGAAGAGGATGCTGAATCGCAGAGAGGTCCCGGAGTCACAGCAGATAAGGAAGCAGGTAAGTAAGCAGGTAAGTAAGCAGGACTGGAACCAGGAACAAGCAGCAGGTAGTAGCCTGGAACGCTGGACTGGAACCTGGAACAAGCAGCAGGTAGTAGCCTGGAACACTGGACTGGAACCTGGAACAAGGCAGCAAGTAGTAGCCTGGAACACTGGACTGGAACCTGGAACAAGGCAGCAGGTAGTAGCCTGGAACGCTGGACTGGAACCAGGAACAAGGCAGCAGGTAGTAGACTGGAACACTGGACTGGAACCAGGAACAAGGCAGCAGGTAGTAGACTGGAACGCTGGACTGGAACCAGGAACAAGGCAGCAGGTAGTAGACTGGAACGCTGGACTGGAACCAGGAACAAGGCAGCAGGTGGTAGACTGGAACGCTGGACTGGAACCAGGAACATGCAGCAGGTAGTAGACTGGAACGCTGGATGCAGGTGTCAGACTGAAGGGTGGTCAAACAAGCCGGAGGTCGGTATCGGTCGATCAGCAGAGGTACCAGGGACAACACAGAGGGATGGTCAGGCAAGCCAAGAGGGTCTGGTGCAGGCGGATAGCAGGATGGTCTAACAGGAAGCCGGGTCAGATAGCAGAGTACACAGGTCAGATCAGGTTAAGGCACACGGAACGCTGTAGAGCAGACAGCGGGGATGGAGTGTGACAGGCCGGTTTAAATAGCCCGCCTGGCACTAGCGGGAGTGCGCGCGCGCGTGCCCGTGCGTGACGGCACCCGTGCACGAGTGCGCATGCGCAGTGGAACCCGCGGCCGTGTCCCCCTGCGTCTGGATCGCTGATTATTGGCAGGATCTTCATGACAGGCAAACTCTAATCTGGCCTTCCTGTTTTTGAGGCTCACCAATGGTTTACATCTTGTGTTGAACCCTCTGTATTCACTCTAGTGAAGTCTTCTCTTGATTGTTGACTTTGACACACATACACCTACCTCCTAGAGAGTGTTCTTGATCTGGCCAACTGTTGTGAAGGGTTTTTTCTTCACCAGGGAAAGAATTCTTCGGTCATCCACCACAGTTGTTTTCTGTGGTCTTCCGGGTCTTTTGGTGTTGCTGAGCTCACCGGTGCATTCTTTCTTTTTAAGGATGTTCCAGTTGATTTGGCCACACCTAATGTTTTTACTATCTCTCTGGTGGGTTTGTTTTGTTTTTTCAGCCTAATGATGGCTTGCTTCACTGATAGTGACAACTCTTTGGATCTCATATTGAGAGCTGACAGCAACAGATTCCAAATGCAAATAGCACACTTGAAATGAACTCTGGACCTTTTATCTTCTCCTTGTAAATGGAATAATGAGGGAATAACACACACCTGGCCATGGAACAGCTGAGCAGCCAATTGTCCCATTACTTTTGGTCCCTTAAAAAGGGGGAGGCACATATACAAACTGTTGTAATTCCTACACCGTTCAACTGATTTGGATGTAAATACCCTCAAATTAAAGCTGAAAGTCTGCAGTTAAAGCACATCTTGTTCGTTTCATTTCAAATCCATTGTGGTGGTGTATAGAGCCAAAAAGATTAGAATTGTGTTGATGTCCCAATATTTATGGACCTGACTGTATAACTGTATATAATTTTATTGCAGACTGATACTAATCATTATGATTTTTAATGTTTGACTAGAGTGTGTCTTTAAATGGGCCTATTATTACACTCAATATTTGAGCAGGTCTACCCCCTAATGCTGTATGACACCCGCACTTTTAAATATTTGCTCAGGTAGTTTTGTCTTCTGTGATTACAAAGGAGTGATCCGTGAAATTAGATTTTGCGGCTATTTAAAACAGATTAACGTTATGCCCATCAATCAATACAAGTAGCAGGAGCTCTAGATAATGTCACTGTCATCAATTTCAGACTTCAGTCTGGTCAGGTATATTTATTTTTTCCCTAGAGAATATAAAGCAGGACTTCATGAAAACACTTAATTATCTGAACAGCCACGAGCTGATGGTGCCGTCAGTACACCGAAACCTGGTGATGAAAAATATTAAGGAAAACCAAGAAATACATTCATGGTTTGACAGAGCATTGCTGAGCTCTGGAGAATCAAATGCAAAGCAGCGTATGAAATCCGTAATATTCAAAGAGAATTAATAACTCTTTCAAAGTTTGTGAGCTAAAATATATGGCCATAAGTTTGTGAGGAACTGATCATCTATATGGCCAAAATATGTGAACACTCCTCCAAAGTATTGACTTCAGTTGTTTCCAATGAAGGGTACTGTTAATGTTGCAATATACAAAGATAGTTTAGCAGTTGTGTACTTCCAACCCTCTGCCAACAGTTTTGGGAAGGTCCTTCCCTGTTTCATCATGACTGTGCCCCTGTGTACTAAACCAGCTCTATAATAATGATGGTTTAGTGAGTTTAGTGTGGAGTAACTATAGTAGCTTGAGACCTCAACCCTATTGAGCCCTTCTAATGCCCCGTACACACGGTTGGACATTGATCGGACATTCCGACAACAAAATCCTAGGATTTTTTCCGACGGATGTTGGCTCAAACTTGTCTTGCATACACACGGTCACACAAAGTTGTCAGAAAATCGGATCATTCTGAATGCGGTGACGTAAAACACATACGTCGGGACTATAAACGGGGCAGTAGCCAATAGCTTTCATCTCTTTATTTATTCTGAGCATGCGTGGCACTTTGTGCTTCGGATTTGTGTACACACGAACAGGAATTCCGACAACGGATTTTGTTGTCGGAAAATTTTATAGTCTGCTCTCAAACTTTGTGTGTAGGAAAATCCGATGGAAAATGTGTGATGGAGCCTACACACGGTCGGAATTTCCGACAACAAGGTCCTATCACACATTTTCCGTCGGAAAATCCGATCGTGTGTACGGGGCATAAGACCTCACAAATGCTCATTTGACTGAATAAACATCAATACCCACAGACAAAATCCAAAATTTTTTGGAGGACCTTCCCAGATAAGTGAAGGTTATTATAGTCGCAAAGATGGTGTCAATTTCATATCATGCCCATGGTTTTGGAATGGGATGTCAAACAAGCTTCCACAGGTGGTATGGCAAGTAGGAATGAGTTTTGCTTGGCAGATTGGCAAACAAGCTGGTTTTAACCGTATGTAGTCTAATGCCGCGTACACACGAGCGGACATTACGGCGGACTTTGCCCGGCGGACTGGATTTCGTCGGACAATTCGATGTGTGTGGGCTCCAGCGGACTTTGTTTCCTCAAAAGTTCGACGGAATTAGATTTGAAACTTGTTTTAAATTTATCCGTTGAAATCGAGTCCGGTCGAAAAGTCCGCCGTCTGTATGCTAGTTCGACGGACAAAAAGCCACGCTAGGGCAGCTATTGGCTACTGGCTATGAACTTCCTTGTTTTAGTCCGGTCGTACGTCATCACGTACGAATTCGACGGACTTTGGTGGATTGTGTGTAGGCAAGTCCGTTCATTCACAAAGTCCGTCGGAAAGTACGTCGAAAAGTCCGCCGGGCAAAGTCCACCGTAATGTCCGCTAGTGTGTACGCGGCATAAGATGTTACCCAGAATTTCTGGCCCGTTTGTATGGCCAAAAAGACACTGGGGATCTGCCATTTAGTGTTGCTACTACTGCCACTAAATGACAGATCCCTGCTCCCACCCATCATTGGTTGCTAGAAGAGGACAGCTGCACTACAACCAATGGCTCTGTGCAGCCTGAGAGCTGAACATACAGAAAGGCTAAACATGCACTGAGGATGGAGTGTCCACTATGGACACTCTGGCCTCAGTGCTGCCACCCACCATGCCCCATGAATGCCACCTGAAGGGGCCGCCTCACTTGGCCTCATAGTTAGCATGGCCCTGTAATCATTCGTTGTTTTAGAAGTTTATTACCGTTAACTAGTTAAATTAAAGAGGGACTTTAGTTCTCTGATATTTGTACCCCACCCCTTCTCTCCTGCGCCTCCATCTTTGATTATCTTGTACATACACAAATGTGCTGAAGGTCCTTGCTAGATCTTCCGGACCCAACAGAGATCTGCGACACGTATGTGCATGTGCACTGGGTTTTTCTTACACATGCGCACACAGTATCAGACCTTGATACTTGCTTTGTCTACTCTACCCCCATGCACCGGAATGTCTGGAATGCTTGCGCTTTTAATGCCAAATTTAAGCCATCTTTTTTATTTCATAACGTGAGCTTTCTTGAATAGAACACTGTGCAAGGGGCATGTTGGACCACTGGAGACCTAAACCGGATCCGTCATCAGAGGATAATTTAACCCTAACTGCGGCACCACAAAACTTTAAACAAAACATTTTAGCGTTAACCCTTTAAGCAAGGTTAAGGCATCAACCAGAGCAGGAATGTTGGGGTAGATAATAACTCAATAACACTCAATAATAACAATAACCAAATTCTCTGCTTTTGAACCTCTTACACTTTAAATATTAATTATTAGCTCTGAAATGCCTTTGAAAAATCAGCATCCCAGCTCCTCTGGGAAGAAAAACAACATCTTTTCTTTTTAGTTTAAAAAAAAAAAGTTACTTAGCACAATAAGTTCCGTGGATTTGCCAGCATAACTGCTGAAATGTGGCCATTTAGTGAGCTAATTAGGGATAATTTGCTGAGCCTGGAATCTATAAACTGGCACTGAAATAACTTAGGACACTGAGAGACAGACGCTACATGGCGAATTACTAAATTAATAGATTAAATGAGGACAAAGTATTGACAAGGATTAGAAATTCACAAAAAGAGTTGGATCAGTTATGTTTCTTTCCACAATGCGATGTTATTCAAAATACTAATGAGGGGGACATTCAACATTGGAAATAGAATAAGGCAATTAATGCTCAGCATAGCTGAATAAAATAAACTTTACCATAAACAAGGCCAATTTGTTTTTGCACTAGCCAAAAACCATTGCAGGTGTACCAGGGGATACAAAGAAAGTAAAAAATAAAAGAAACAAAATACAGTGAATGAAAGGAATGGGTCAGGAACAGTAATGCCGCATACACACGACCGGACTTTTCGGCATCAAAGGTCCGAAGGAACGAATCCGTCGGACAATTCGATCGTGTGTGGGATCATTAGACCTTTTCTGTCGAATAATCTGACGGACCTTAGAAATAGAACAAGTTTCAAATCTTTCCCACGTACTCAATTCCTATTGAACAAACCGTTCGTCTGTATGCTAGTCCGACGGACCAAAAACGACGCAAAAAAAAAAAAAAAGCTATTGGCTACTGGATATTGAACTTTCTTTTCTAGTCCAGTCGTACGTCATCACGTTCAAAACAATCAGACTTTGGTGTGATCGTGTGTAGGCAAGTCCGTTTCGTTGGAAGGTCTCCAGGAAGGATTACATGTTCCTATCCTTTCCCTACTCATATGGAACCTTTTTCTACCGTTAATCACTGTCCCTGACAGACGAGTGACCTGTTCCTACACTACCCACATGTGGAATGCGCACCAAGCTTGGGAGCCAGGGTATTAAATAGATTCTGCCTGACCCAAGATGGCCGCCAGGGTCACATGGGATGGCAGCATCCAATCAGGTAGCTTCCCCAGTGACCCAGGAAACCCGAGAGGAACCATTTTCCTCTTGACTTACTCTCTGTCTGCAATGCCGCTGTGGTTGAGTGCCACCTGCACTGAGGAAAGTAGACTGCATCTGCCTACATACACATTAAAAAACCTGGTTATTAGACTTCATTACACTGTTAAATTTTCGGTGTTGTACTTTAAATTTTAGGTATCTCACAAGTTCAATCCCTGGGGTCACATTGAGTTGGACCGAGAAGTCTGCAGTAGTACTGCATGGCACCCATGATCTGCTGATCGTAAGTGCAATGCTTTCCAGGCTCCTAGTTTACCTGCAAAAAGATGTGCATTAATAGGTGAACTTATCCTTTAAATCCTGTTAGTTGCGAGGTGGGGTCTTCATCTATCAGACTTGTTTTTCCAGAATATCCCACAGATGCTCAATTGGATTGAGATCTGGAAAATTTGGAGGTCAAATCAACACTTTGAACTCATTGTTTTCCTCAAACCATTCTGGAACCATTTTTAAGGGTGCTGAAAGAGGCCTCTGCCACCAAGGAACAATATTTCCATGAAGGGATGTACTTGGTCAGCAACAATGTCTAGGTAGGTGTTATGTGTCAAGTAACATCCAAGGTTTTGCAGCAGAACATTGCCCAAAGCATCAAACAGCCTCAGCCGGTCACACCAGCGTGGCCTGAAAATAAGTAAGTGTATACATATTTCTTACACAAGTTGGTTAGCATAGGCAGTGCCGGGACAAGATCATCCAGCACCCAGGGCAAAGATTCCAAACTGCGCCCCCTCCTTTCCTCAGGGTTATGATCAGGGCACCCACATCCCGGCAATAAACCATTTCGCCCAGGGCAGCCACCCCTCCTGCCCACACCTTGTCCCAGCCCTGAGCATAGGTGTTAGGTGGGGGACAGGAGGCAGTTTTTAGGCCCTTTTCACACAGGCTGTCCGATCAGGTCCGCCTGTCCGTTCTTCAGGTGGACCTGATCAGACAATCCATTTGCCTCTATGGAGCGACGGATGTCAGCGGTGTCCGATCCGATCAGGGCCACCAAATCCAGATGGATGGTGGTCCTATTTTCCATCCGTCTGGCGGATTGGATTGGATCGGATGAAAATTGACAGGTGGTCCTTTTTCATCCAGTCTCCCCATAGAGGAGAGCGGGACTCTGACAGGTCTGTCTCTGCACAGTGATCGGAGACGGACCTGTCATCCACCTGCTCAGCAGGGATCAACATATCGATCCCCGCTGAGCAAGCGAAGTCTGTCAAAATGGACCTGCCCAGTGTGAAATGGACCTAAGGCTAGTTAGGTGAATAGCTGGAATTCCATTTTAAAACCGCTGAACACTTTCCAGATGGTAGTCAAGCAGCTTCTAACTTCAGCTTGTTCAATTAAGCTTTTACAAAGAAACCTGGAAGCTGACTTCTATGCACAGCTGCACCAGATTTTGCACTCTCCGGTTTTAGTAAATCAACCCCAAAATGTGCAAAGTCTAAAGGCCTGTACACACGACAAGAAAATCTGAAAAAAAAAAATTTCGTCCGATGAACGATCTGCCGATTTTCTGATCGTTACTATGCTGCCTTTGACAGCTGATTACGAATTTTCGGCAGACAAAAACTGGATGTGCAGGCTTGAAATTTTTTGTCTGATGTGACCACAACGTCCGATTTTCTTTTTGTTAATTTGGTTTTCTGACAAAAAAAAAACTGAAGAGCAAAACTAGGCATGCTCAGAAATGAAAGAACACATTCAAAACAATTCAACGCATTACGTCACTTCTGACGTTGAATTCTGAATTCTGTCGTCAGAAAATTTTCTGATGGTGAGCACCCTCTTTCGATTTGAGACTAGCATCAAACTAAAAACTGACGAAAATTCGTCCAATAATCTGACCGTGTGTACAAGGCTTAAAGCCCCATACACACTACTAGATTTTCTGCAGAATTTTGTCTTCAGATTTACCAAAACCATCTAGTGCAAGGGCCCTGCCTGATTGCATACAAATTGAAACTCTTATATCGTGTACATGCGATCGGACTTTCCGACAACAAAACCGTGGACTTTTGTTCGAAGGTTGTTGGCTCAAAATGTAGGCCAACAATTACGAACTTAGTGACGTACTACATGGTTTTTCAGCTCCTTAGCGCCACATTTTGGGCTCCTTCTGCTAATTTCGTGTTAGTAGAAATTTGGTGAGTGTTGATTCGCACTTTTCATTTCATGCTTTTCAGTTAATCCTGAATGGCCGTTCGTCAACCAGACATGTTGCGGAATCAGAGGAGATAACGTGTAATTTATTATTGGCCTTGGAGTTATTGCTTTGACATTATTTTTTTGGTTGAATAATAATAATAATTTGATTTGGTATATTCTCTATATTTTTAGATGCATAGAATGCACTTTTTGGTTAAGTTCTATTGGCAGATAACATGTCTAATTTTATTTGTTTTCTTTTTTTAATGCACAATAAAAAAGAATAATACTTGGCTATGTGTTTTACTTCAAATGACAGTTTGGGAGTAGCAGTTACATTTAAAAAAATACATTGTAAAATTGACAAGGGACACCAACATAGTTGTATCTTTGTTCTTAAAAACTAGGGGATAATGGTGTTGTGGTAACTTGCACAAAAAAAAAAAAAAAAAAGCATAATAATTAATTAAGAATAATAATATTATTCTTGATATCACTAGAAAAAAAAAGCCTTTGAAAATTTGTTTGCAATAACTCCATCAGTATCACCAGCAAAGCAGCTTCATTATTATCTCATTAAAGAAGAAGAGAATTGTGCGCTGCATTTGAAGATTTCATAATTTGCCACGTCATGAATGTTAATTCTCCATTACAAACACTAGTTTACAAGACCAACCGCTTCTGCTTCCGAGCATGCGTGTTTGTACTTTGGACATTTGTCCGACGGACTTGTGTACACACGATCTGAAAGTCCACACATTTGTTGGCGGAAAATTTGAGAACCTGCTAGCCAACATTTGTTGGTGGAAAGTCCGATAACAATTGTCCGATAGAGCGTACACATGGTCGGACTTACCACCAACAAGCTCACATACAACATTTCCCGTCGGAAGATCCGATCATTTGTATGCGGCATTAGGGTTTGACCTCATATTATATGGTTTTTGTAAATCTGAAGACAAAAATCAGCAGAAAATCGAATAGTGTGTACAGGGGTCTTACAATTAAAGTGGTTGTAAACCCTTTACAACCACTTTAATCTACAGGTAAGCCTAGATTAAGGCTTACCTGCAGGTGCTTGAAATATCTCCCAGACCTGCACGGTCTAGGAGATATTTACAAATTGCCGTAGAGTGATTTCTTCTGCGCATGTGCCGGAGTTAGAAAGGGCATGCTGTGCCGTTTCTAGCTCGGGTCATGCCGTTAAAGGCAGCTCTGGCGCGCATGCGTGGGAGTGATGTCACGCAACGTCACTCAACTCCGGCCAGTCACAGAGCCGGAGTTCGCGGCCCTGGAAGGAAGAGGGGTCAAGAATAGACGCTCGCTACTAGCGAGGAAGACGGGGATATCACAGGCTTCTCCTGCAGGTAAGTGTCACATAATGGGCTACCATGCGATGCATAGCAGCCCATTATGCTTTACCTTTGCAGGGAAACAAAGAGGAAGTAACACCCATCAGGGTTTACTTTCTCTTTAATTTAATTAATTTAATCACTGTCCCCTGACAGCATACTGCAGGGAAGGACCCTTGCTCTCTGTGTAGAAGCAGTGGTCTCTCTGCAGAGGTCTGCCATGTCAGAGCTATCGCTCTGCACTCAGTAATTGTTATGCTCCGTGCTGATTGGAGAGCTCTAGCTCTGACGTGTCGGAGGACTTCAGTTGAGCTTTAAAGTGAACCCGTTGGGCAAACCATGGGTTCACTTTAACAATAACCAGCTCCTGTAAATAATTTCTTCCTTGCAGGTAGAACAGATGCCTTGATATCACGGATGGACTACAAGAGGATAAAAAGCCCCTGCCTAGCCTTCTGACTTTAGAGGCTAAAGTGACAGATGAACTGTCAAAATCTCCATCTTTCAGCTTTATCATGACTATTCGTGCAGCTGCTGTGCAATAGACATGTAATGAGAGGCAAAACATTTCCAACTTACAAAGTAACCTTGTCAACAGGAACTTTTTACAAAAGACTTGCGTTAATAATATATGATTTGTAACTGGATCGTGCAGGGCAGGGTACTTAACATCGATTTCTTTTAGCTGTGAAAGATGATGAGGTAGGTTTCATTGGTCCCATGACGCGGAACGCAGTTTTAATGTTTACTAATATCAATATTCATGGGATTGCATGTGGTAATTTGGAAATGTGTTTTCTTTCTGCTATTTATTCTGCCTTTCTGGGTAAACAAATTTGTTTATCCTATCTGGTGCGGATGGGAACGGTAAAGCGGAGGGAGAATATAATGAGGTACAGGACGCACGGGTCTCCGAAGGACCGTCTTTATGTTTTATTTGAACCTTCTGACCTTAAACGGGGGGGGGGCTTATGATGTCTCGGCTTTCATCTCCTAACAGACAAGCACTTTGCTGCTATTGAGGAGAAGAGGCTTCTGGGAAAAGGCAAACGACGAAAGGACAAGCATGTAAACAGCATTTACTAGAATTCCATTCTCTTGAATAATGGGGACTTCTTGCATAATGTCTCCGGAGATCGTGGCTTTACAGTGCGCCTTTCATTAAAAACAATAACTCTTCCGCTACAATCGTTTAAAGAGGACATGACTCTTTGTAGCAGACAGAGTCCTGCAAATGAAGAGGGCAGCCAAGCACACCATTGAGCTTGTTTTTGTCTCACCCCCCCAATAGGAAGGCTGAAGGATGTCTACTCAATGCATTCATCAGTGCCATTGGTTTGCCCTGCATATTTTACATGCATTAAGGCCCAATAAAGCATCAGTTTAAAGCAACTAAATACATGTTTAGGGTGAATCAAAACAAAAGATGGGCAAAGCCTTACAGTTCATTTCAGTGGCTTAACTAGAAACTTCAGGGCCCCGGTGTAAGACCCCATGAAAGGCCCCCCTGACCCCTGGGTGGGGCCCTTTCCTCCAAGCCCGGTGGCAGAACGCCAGGGCTCGGTCGCAAGTGTGACTTTTGTGACCCTAGTTGTTCTGCCACTGGCGTCTGTAAGTTTTGATTTTTGTTTTTAATTATTATTTGTTACAATTTTTTTAATCTTAACTTTCTTTTTTTTTCCACAAATAGAGCTTTCTTTTGGCGGTATTTGATCACCTCTGCGTTTTTCATTTTTTGTTAAAAAATTAAAAAAGACCAA
Source organism: Lithobates septentrionalis (assembly GCA_037952835.1). NCBI lineage: Eukaryota > Metazoa > Chordata > Amphibia > Anura > Ranidae > Lithobates > Lithobates septentrionalis. Next base: position 1,412,670 of record JBBDGP010000373.1, read on the forward strand.
TGAAAAAAAAAAAATACAAAACCATTTTAACTTTTTGTTGATAAACTTTGCAAACAGGTGATTTTTCTGCTTCATAGATGTACGCTGATGAGGCTACACTGATGGGCACCGATAGGCTGCACTGATGGGCACTGATAAGGCTGCACTGATGGGCACTGATAAGGCAGTACTGATGGGCACTAATAGGTGTCACTGGTGGGCACTGATAGGTGGCATTGGTGGGCACTGATAGGTGGCATTGGTGGGCACTGATGGGTAGCACTGATGGGCGGCACTGAAGGGCATTGATAGGTGGCACTGAAGGGCACTAATAGGTGGCACTGATAGCTGGCACTGATAGCTGCCACTAATGGGTGGCAGTGATGGGCACTGATCAAGACTGGTAGGTGACACTGATAGGCAGCACTGCTAGGTGGCACTGATGAGGCACTGATTGGCACCACTGGTGGGCATTAATAGGTGGCACTGAAGTACTGTGGGCACTGATTGGTGGGCACTGATTGGTGGGCACTGATTCGTAGCAGTGATTGCTGGCACTGGCAGGCAGTACTGGTCCCTTCAAACAGAAGCCTGCGATAGGCTTTTTTTCTTCTCACGCTGTCAGCTTGAGAAGAAAAAAAAATGATTACCGATCCTCTGTTTATATTACATGATCAGCTGTCATTGGCTGACAGCTGATCATGTGGTAAGGGGCCAAGATCAGCCCCTTACTCGGATCTGTGATCACCTGAGTCTCATTGACTCGGGTGATCACAGCGCGCGCCCCCCTTCAGTGGTGTGGCCAGCTTTGAAAGGGGAGGACGTCAATAAACGTACTCCCGGCAAAGCAGATCCACGCTGTAGCCATCATTCAGCAATAGCGTGGATCTGAACAAGTTAAAATAATTTGTTACAATTTTTTTTAAAGCCCTGTTGGGGGGTTTTGGTGAGATATCAAGGTTCTAGAAAGACCTCTGGTGTTTTACCTCGGAGACAGAGAAATGAGATTGAGGCTTTCAATCTCCATCTCTGCAGCCTTAGCAGCACAGAATGAATGGATAGGAATAGCTCTGTACAGAGATTTCCCTTCATTCACAAACTGAAGCATAGTAACCTGAGTTTACTATGTTTCAGTTATGAATGAGCAGAGTTAGTACCGATATTTATTCAGACAGGGAAGGGGCTGCTAAATGACATATTTACCACCCCCTTCCCTGCGCTCAATCCTGACAGTGTCCCCTGCAGCAGCCGACAGGAGAGGGGAGGGAGGAAACCGGCAGAGCTGCTGGTTACGAGGGGGGCCAGGAGAGAGCAAAGGAGGGCTGGGAAAGGGCACAAGGGGGGAAGGAGAGCACACAGGATGGCAGCAGAAAGAAGCTGGATAAATGCCTATGGGAGGGAGAGGAGGAGAAGTGGGCGTTTGACCTATCCAGGTGTACAGGGGGGCCTCCATGGAGCATAGAGCTGGGTCGCACTTGTGATTCCTGCAGGCACGCCTCTGGTTCGTTTCTTTAGAATGTAGAAAAGCATATTCCCTGCTAACATTCTGCAGAGAAGCACCCTTGCTCTCTGTGATTAACCTTCCTTGCGGTATTCCCGAGTGTGGCTCGGGGTGAATTTTCATTACCAAATGCGGTAACCCCGGGCCACACTCGGGATCGTATCGCAGGATCCAGGCAAAGTTACTTACCTTGTCCCCAGGATCCTGCGATGTCCTCCCGCTGTGTCCTCCGCTCGATCTATCGATCTATCACTGTGCCGAGCTCTGTTCCCTGCAAGCGTTGCAACGCACGGAGATGGAGCCTGGCGCAAATTCAAAAAGTGAAAAAAAATAACACATACAGTACTGTACTCTTACAGATTAAATTACTGTATCAAATTATTTCACATCCCTTTTGTCCCTAATGCTTTGTCCAGTGCCCTGCATGCAGTTTTATATGATATATACTGTTCTTTCTGCCTGGAAACTTGAGAATGTCCATAGCAACCAAAAAGTGTCTCTTTACGTCAAAAGTGGTTTTAGACCAGCTAGAAAACAGCGATAATAAATTAGAACACTTGCAGAATTGAGCGATAGTGATTTGTGGGGAAATTCGTCATCAGACACTGAAAGTGATGACAGCGACAATTCTGCAACTGAGCAAATTTCAATGTTTTTGATTTGATTACATTATTTAATACATTTTATTACTATATTATTATTTGTTATAATTATTAATAGTTATTTATTATACTATAATTTATGATTTTGTGTTTCATACTTTATCATACCCAGGATATCTACTAGACTCTTGTTTGGACGGATTTAAGAACCCTTTCACACTAAGGCGCTTTCACGCTTAAAAAAGTGACTAAAAAGCTCACGAAAACCTATTACCATTAAATCAATAAAGCTTTCACACTGGGAAGGTGCGGTGGCAGGGCGGTAAAAAAAATGCCCCTCTCCATTGAAATGAATGGAAAGCGCTTCAAAGATAGATAGATAGATAGATAGATAGATAGATAGATAAATAGACATCACTAAATTCAGCATTGGGACCCTTACTTTTGCACCTAGGTTTTAGAGGTTGAAAACAAGGTGTATTAAAATATTTTCCAGTGCCCATGAAATGCAGAGTGACCATTGCCATAGAAAATGCAGAGTGACCATTACCATAGAAAATGCAGAGTGACCATCCCATAGACAATGCAGAGTGACCATCCCATAGAAATGCAGAGTGATCATTACCATAGAAAATGGGGGCGGTGCCAGCGGTGGTGGGGGGCGGTGCCAGTGGCGGTGGGGGGTGGTGCCTGTCATATATTCGCACCATAAGACGCAGGGACATTTTCCCCCATATTTCTTGGGGAAAAAGTGCGTCTTATGGTCCGAAAAATACGGTAGATAGATAGATAGATAGATACAGTGTTGGGACCCTTTGCACATTAACCCATAAATTCTGTAAATGATATCAAGTTTGGGATTAAAAGTATAATGTGTGTGTTTGCAGATGACACCAAGCTATGTAGAGGAATAAAGTCCCTACAAGATGTCTCTAACTTACAAGTAGATGTCAACACACTGTTTGATTGGGCACTTATGTGGCAAACAAGGGTTAATGTTGATACATTTTAAGATATGCACTTGGGGGTTAAAAACATGCATGCATCATACATTCTAGGGGGCATGGAACTGGAGGAATCAATGGTGGAGAAGGACCTGTCCTGGTTACAAGAATAAAATTAAGAGGAACTGAAAATGAGCTTACACAAAAGGCAGATAAAGGAAAAGTTAAAGTGGTTCTAAAGTCTCAAGGTTTTTTACCTTCATGCATTAAGGTAAAAAGTCTTCTGTGTTGCAGGAGCATTGGCTCCCGCTGCTGTCAATCAAATTTTAGAAAAAAACAAAGGTTTATAATCACTTTGACTAGGGTTGCACCGATACTAGTATTGGTATCGGTGGCGATACTGAGTATTTGCACAAGTATCGGTACTCATGCAAATGCACCGATACCTGAAAACGATTTTTCTCGGTTCTTTGAGCAGTCAGTGGGTCTCCCCTGTTGACAGCTAAAGTGTTAAAGAAGTAATTGGAGCTGTGAAAAAAAAAGCAGTCTGCAATGTTTATTAACAACATTGCTCAGCTGAAACACTAAAATTAAAAGAAACATTGACCATAAGACCATAAGACGGACTTTTTCCCCAAGAAATATGGGGGGAAATGTCCCTGCGTCTTATGGTGCGAATATATGACAGGCACCCCCCCCCCCACCGCCACTGGCACCGCCCCCCCCCCCCCCCCGCCACTGCTGGCACCGCCCCCATTTTCTATGGGATGGTCACTCTGCATTTCTATGGGATGGTCACTCTGCATTTTCTATGGTAATGGTCACTCTGCATTTTCTATGGCAATGGTCACTCTGCATTTCATGGGCACTGGAAAATATTTTAGTACACCATTTGGTTCAGAATATATTTTTTTCTTGTTTTCAACCTCTAAAACCTAGGTGCAAAAGTAAGGGTCCCAATGCTGACCTTAGTGATGTCTATCTATCTATCTATCTATCTATCTATCTATCTATCTATCTATCTATCTATCTATCTATCTATCTATCTATCTATCTATCTATCTATCTATCTATCTATCCAATCTGCCTATATACAGTATGTATGCATGTATGTATCTATCTGTTTATTTTTACAATGTAATAAAATAGTCTGGTTCTTAATGCTAAATAACAATAGGAATGACAGCAATATGAACATTCTAATATTAAAGGTATCACAGCTTCCTCTTGTCGGAGTCGGTGTGGCAGTGAATCAGTTAACTCTCAGTGTCATTTCAGTTTAGTCATCTATGTAGTCACCACTATCACAAGCCCTGGAAATGTTTAGTCTACAAGTAATTACTTGTCAATCCAAATCATGAACTGGGTATTTATGGGGATAAATTGTCGCTCACAGCTCCTGCAAGATGGTGAAAACCAATAAAAGCCCAAACACTGTTTATTAACATAATAATATCTCGCAGTATCTCAATTGTATTTATGGCATGGGTACAAAGCACTCCTGTTTTACATGTCATTAAAATGCCGACAGTGAGCGACAGTTTGCCGTTGCAATCTGCTAGCGCTGGGGCATCAAAAATAATTTATGGAGCCAAACTACTAAAGAGTACCTGTCTCCTGAACGACTGTCATCGGAAGCCATTTTGTGGGCTGAACTCACAAAGTATGACATGATGGGAGATGTCACTCATTTCATGTAGTTGACAGGCCTCATCAGATAGAATACATAAATGATGACACTCTTCATATTGATGTGCTGGTAACTGGGGCAACAAACTTCTCTGTGGGGCTCTATGATCAGTAATTTCCTAGCTGATTTTTTTCACAAATTTCCACTTGTAAAGCTATCTATACAATTCAACCACCAATATATCCTACTTTGTATAGGCATGTATGCTTTGATTGCCCAAGTGCACATTTTTATCTTTATGGAGCAAGACATCCCCAATTGAAGGAGCAGGAAGACATTCCTGAATGGAATGAACAGTAGCAGTTGATCAAATAAAAAATACACCAAGGTAAAGCATTATTATTATTTTTTTTTTAACATATTTATTTATTGAGTTTTTGATAAAAAAATTTGTGTACAGGCACATATAAAAATGTGTACATCACGTGAATAAATCGCCTTACATAAACAGTAGCCGAACGGGGCTAGCCAGTAATGACTTAATATTGTAAATCCCGGTTCCTCAACGGAGGAAAAAACTTAAACAATAGGTAAAGCAGGGTAATATATGTGGACCACATAGGGCCCAACTACAGTAAGTCATAGTGCAATAAGCAGTAGAAATACATTCAATTTGCAATACATCCGTACGCACACACACACACATACACCCAATCACTTCTAGTGGAAAAGCCATTCCAACCTCACCGCCCCCCTCACCTCCGACAGGCTATAGGAGCACACAGCTAACAATAGGGCTCTCAACAGCCTACAGACACCAGAATCCCATCAGGAGGGCAAAAGCCCACTATTGTTGAGAGAGCGGAGTGTCGTTCCAGAAGGAATCAGCAATATCAAGCCAAGGTTGCCAAATCTTGGTAAACTTTTTAGGACAGGCCCTGCCAATATAAATTTAAGTTTAAATATGGATATAACCTTATTTACCATACGGTACAACATTTGAATATCTGGAGCAGATGCATTCTTCCATTGCAACAAAATTAGTTTCCTAGCATAAAACAATACTATGCGGATAAGACTTCGAGTATGGGTCCTGTGTAGGAAGTCATTTAGCACTTTTGTATAGATAGCTTTTCATTTAGCACTCCCAACAGTCCGACTTCTGGAGTGCGAGGTACTGGTAAATGTAAGGTGTCTTAAAAAAAAAAAGAATAAATCTTTCCAAAATGTTGACAAGGCCGGACAGGACCAAAACATATGCATGTATTTAGCTTCGGTGGAGCCACACCTGGAGCAGGAAGCAGCAGAAACATAAACCATACGAGCCAGCCTGGCCGGTATTACAGTGCAACTGATGTAAAAATGTAAACTGTGACAAATTATAAAGTCCTAACTCACTGGTACCTTGTACCCGCTAGAGTGGCAAAATATTCACCTAATACCTCAGCTCTTTGTTTTCGAGGATGCCCAGAAATAGGCACACATTTACACATATGGTGGACGTGCCCAGTAATCCAAACCTTCTGGAAGGAAGTCTTCGTGATTGCATCTAAAATATTTAAAAAAATAATACAACCAGATCCATATTTAACTTTACTTAATCTAAAACCGGAATGGTTAACACTCTCTCAATTCAAACTTATGATCCAACTAATAACGGCTGCAAAACAAACAGTAGCCAAGGCATGGAAATCTCCTACATTGGTACTAGCAGAAACAATTCACAGAATGAATAATACAATGTCCCTTGCTAAGATGGTAGCCATCGATCAAAATCAAATTCCAAAATTTGAAAAACTTTGGCATCCTTGGATAAAACAACAGTTCCTGTCAAACTTCAATGACTCTGTCCTGTTGCCATGGTAACAGATTAAATGACTTACAGAGACACCCATTCTAAGGCTTCAAAGAGAACTAAAAAGAATAATAAACTGACGAGCGGGACAACCTTGTGGACCATACCTCTGCCTTTCTACCCTTTTTCTTCTTTCTCTTTCCTTTTCTCCACCTTACGATTAAAGCTCATTATCAGAATTTATTTGACCTATATACACTCTACTTGTAAACAATATGTATAGTAGGTATAAATCATTTAAATACCTACAAAAGTAACTAAGGAAATGATATATATCTTTAATTTAGGTTTACGTGAACCCGATGTTTAATATTTGAAATTCCATGATATTTACCTATATAAACCCTACTGTAAAACAATGAGCTTACTTTATAGATCCTTGTAAACTTACTTTATGTATCTTTATAACATTGTATACTCAATAAACTTCTTTTGACAAGGAAAAATGTAAACTGTACATATTGGTCATTAGACCCAATAAGATCCAGAAAGCAGACCTCCGAGGCCTCCTCCCACCCCTCCTCGGGCAGCCCAGGAATTTCCGCTTCCCATTTTCGCTGAGCAATCTGAAAGGGTTTAACCCCCGCAGCTTGCAGGTGTGAATAGATAGTTGTAACTAGTTTTTCAATTTCCGGGTATGACAGTAGCACATCCAGAGGTAGTTCAGTGAGCTCTTGGGTCAAACCATTATTATTATTAGTAGTAATATTATTATTATGTTTGTATATATAGGCTGGTAACCACTAATATGAGTACTATGTTATATTCTCCATTATCTTCATTATATTTAATTGGTCTTATTTCTCATCCTGTGTCCTCTTGGCTCCATCAAGTCTCAAGGTCCTAAAAATATTAAGCAAACGGCCAGTTCACTGTCCTTCTGCCTGTTAGGGGGGCAGACTGTGAATAGTAGGAGAAAAAAAATGCCCCAACATTGGAAGTCAATGAGGGTGTGTTAGTAGGAGCAAAAAATGCCTTGGTGGGGGAAAAAAAAATGTCACACAGTGTCAGTGGAAATTAAAATGTCTTGACATCTGTGGTCAGTGGATGAAAAGAATTCCCCAGCCTCAGTGGTGGTAAAATCAATGCCATGCCCCAGCGTCATTAGAAGTAAAAAGGTGTCCTTAGATTATTAGAGAAGCTTTTTTGTGGATATGGGGCTTGTCCATTAGTGGTGGTTTGTGTCCACATGGATGAGTGTACCTGTATTACAGATCTGAGAGATAGATATTTTCATATTATTTAATAGTATACTTTATCTTTATCTTGTTCATCTAATTTTTATATGTGGCTAATAGATGGGAGGAGACACAGATGTACCCCCAGCTCTTCATACCTGTTGGTTTTGGTGAGTAGACCTTGGGTTTACATATCCCCTAAATAGCCTGGAGCCTTTATATTGAGTGTAAGAGGATATAATAACCCCCATATTGTCTATATGTGTATATCAAGAAAAGTTTCACCAATTAAGATGGTAGATTCAAATATTACCACATAGAGATAGAAATAGACCTGTGCACTGCCGAAAAATGTGTTCGTTTTCATTTTCATTTCATTCGTTTATTTGTTTTCTTCGCAAAAATGTGAATATTTGGAAATTTGAAGATTTGGAAATCCAAAAATTCAGAATTCGGAAATTCGAAAATTCAAAAATCCGCAAATAAGAAAGGAAAATCCAAAAATTTGAAAGAACGAAAATCCGAAAATCAAAACATTCTAAATTATAACTAACTAACTAACTAATAATAATTAACTATCAAATTATAGGTATGGTATTTTCCTTTCAAATTTGGCTGTTAGGGAACGTAACGAAAACAAATTTATCTGAAGTTACGAATTATCTGAAATAACGGATGCCGCATCTAAACAAATGGAACGGAATGAAATAATAATAAAAAATAATAATAATAATACGGTTTTATTATTACTATTATTATTATTATTATTATTACTATTATTATTATTATTATTATTACTATTATTATTGTTATTTATTGCTATTAATTCATTACATTCCATTTGTTTAGATACGGCATTCGTTATTATGGATAATTCGTAACTTCGGATAAATTCGTATTCTTTACATTCACTAACAGCCAAATTTAAAAGGAAATTCCAATACATATAATTTAATAGTTAGTAATAGTTAAGTTATTATTAGTTAGTTATTATTTCAGATTTTTGAATTTTCGGGTTTTTGAATTTTCAGATTTTTGTTCTTATTTTTGGATTTTCGTTCTTTTGAGTTTTTGGATTTTCATTCTTATTTTTGGATTTTTGGATTTCTGAATTTATGGATTTTCAGATTTTCGAATTTCTGAATATCCGAATATTCAGAAAAATTCAGAAATTCGAAAATTCGGAAACTCAGATATTTCTGAATTAACGAATTTATCTAAATTCGTTAAAAAACAAATTTGGAACTAAACGAATGGCATATGTCTAGATAGAACTTTGGTTCATATATAATGGCATCAACCTCACCCTAAAGGGATACCTGTTATGGTCATTCACATACCTTTTATGATTTATAATAAAGGTTACATTTTTAGATAAGTGGCCTTTTGGTGCGCACCCTCGTCTAGTTCTAGTTCATTTTTACCACAGTTAAGTATTATCAATATCACATGCTTTTGTATATTTGTAAAAAGATGTTCTAGCATCAACAAAAGTAAAAAAAATGCCCCAGCATAAATGAGAGTAAAAAATGCCCCTCTATAATTGGGGGGGGGGGGGGGTAAAAAAAATGCCCCCGCATTAATGGGAGTAAATAATTGCTCCAGCATCAATAGGGGAAAAAAAATGCCCCAGCATAATTGGGAGTAAAAAATGTCTCTAGTGTCAGTGGTCAGTAGGAATAAAACATTCCCCTGCGCTGGTGGTAAGTGAGAGTAATACCCTTGGGGGAAGGCAGAGTGCCCTTAAGAAGTGCTTAGTAACATGGGACAAAGTACTACACTGAAATAAAAAATGAGAGCGCTTCTTTACGCATTCTCATGTAACGTGGCGGCATTACCTGGCAGTCTCTCGTACTTAGTGACAACCTTTAGCTGTCTCTAACAACAATGCAGCAGTTTCAAACAATCTCTTGTAAGGTGCCAACACTCTGTAATTTGAAAGCCTCTGGTATAATGTAGCTTCCTCTAGCCTGGACGCCTCTTTTATTATATCTTTTGTAATATAGGAGTACTCATTGTAACATGATAGTCAGTTAGTGGTAAAAGTGGGTTCCAACAAAATCAATATTAAACCCAATACCAAAAATGTTATATCGCAGCTTACCAATCATTAGATGTGGTGGCTGCATTCGTTTTCTTTTCTTTGGCTTTTCCCCCTCTGTTTTCACCAGGTGATCTGGCCAGTAACACACCTTCTGTATTAGTGAGACCCAACCTTGGATGAATGAGCAGAGGAGGTACAGCAGAAAGCGGCCTTGTCAGTCTGGGGAAGGGTAGTGTCAAATGTATTTGCATATTTAAATACACTAACAAACTGAAGCCAAACTCCAGCTCACACTTTATAATCAGTTACAGTGAACCATTTTTTTCCCCTGGTGGGATAAAGGTTTTGCATGAATAAATAAAAGCTGATTAATTTAATAACCCCTGCCAGTGTTAACGGGTTTGTCTCATTCTGTAAACTGATACATTCTACTGGAAAGCCTGTGCTTTTGAAAAGCAACAGACCGTCTGGCTGGATCACCAGATAAAAACAGAAGAAAGAAAGCCTAAAAAAAGAAAACTATTGCAGCCATCACATGTAAGATTTGGTAAGCTACAATTTAATAAATGTTTGTTTTTGGGTTTAATACTGGTTGAAACCACTGCAATTTACAGTGGAAGCACAGGAGATTCAGTAGCAGGGTGAGTACAGTATATACAGATCTGTATTTTTTTGTCCATATCGCCAAGTGTAGTAGGATAGCTGATCCCCAGGCAGTGGAGTCCCTCTTACATCAGGTGTCCCCAGGCAGTGGAGTCCCTCTTACATCAGGTGTCCCCAGGCAGTGGAGTCCCTCCTTACACCAGGCATTCCCAGCAGAGTCCCTCCTTACATCAGATGTCCCCGGCAGAGTCCCTCCTTACATCAGGTGTCCCCGGTGGAGTCCCTCCTTACATCAGGTATCCCCAGGCAGTGGAGCCCCTCTTACATCAGGTGTCCCCAGGCAGTGGAGTCCCTCTTACATCAGGTGTCCCCAGGCAGTGGAGTCCCTCTTACATCAGGTGTCCCCAGGCAGTGGAGTCCCTCTTACATCAGGTGTTCCCAGGCAGTGGAGTCCCTCTTACATCAGGTGTCCCCAGGCAGTGGAGTCCCTCTTGCATCAGGTGTCCCCAGGCAGTGGAGTCTCTCCTTACACCAGGCATTCCCAGCAGAGTCCCTCCTTACATCAGATGCCCCCGGCAGAGTCCGGCAGGAGATTCAGTAGCAGGGTGAGTACAGTATATACAGATCTGTATTTTTTTGTCCATATCGTCAAGTGTAGTAGGATAGCTGATCCCCAGGCAGTGGAGTCCCACTTATATCAGGTGTCCCCAGGCAGTGGAGTCCCTCTTACATCAGGTGTCCCCAGGCAGTGGAGTCCCTCCTTACACCAGGCAATCCCAATAGAGTCCCTCCTTACATCAGATGCCCCAGGCAGAGTCCCTCCTTACATCAGGTGTCCCGGGTGGAGTCCCTCCTTACATCAGGTATCCCCAGGCAGTGGAGCCCCTCTTACACCAGGTGTCCCCAGGCAGTGGCGTCCCTCTTACATCAGGTGTCCCCAGGCAGTGGAGTCCCTCTTGCATCAGGTGTCCCCAGGCAGTGGAGTCCCTTTTACATCAGGTGTTCCCAGGCAGTGGAATCCCTCTTACATCAGGTGTCCCCAGGCAGTAGAGTCCCTCTTGCATCAGGTGTCCCCAGGCAGTGGAGTCCCTCCTTACACCAGGCATTCCCAGCAGAGTGCCTCCTTACATCAGGTGTCCACAGCGGAGTTCCTCCTTACATCAAGTGTCCCCAGCAGATTTCCTCCTTACATCAGGTGTCCCCAGGCAGTGGAGTCCCTCCTTACATCAGCTGTCCCCAGGCAGTGGAGTCCCTCCTTACATCAGTTTGTGGAGTCCCTCCTTACATCAGTATCCCCATTTGAGTCCCTCCTTACATTAGTGTCCCCAGTGGAGTCCCTCTTACATCAGTGTCCCCAGTGGAGTCCCGAGTCCTTACATCAGGTGTCCCCAGGCAGTGGAGTCCCTCTTACATCAGGTGTCCCCAGGCAGTGGAGTCCCTCTTACATCAGGTGTCCCCAGGCAGTGGAGTCCCTCTTACATCAGGTGTTCCCAGGCAATGGAATCCCTCTTACATCAGGTGTCCCCAGGCAGTGGAGTCCCTCTTGCATCAGGTGTCCCCAGGCAGTGGAGTCCCTCCTTACACCTGGCATTCCCAGCAGAGTGCCTCCTTACATCAGGTGTCACCAGCGGAGTTCCTCCTTACATCAACTGTCCCCAGCGGAGTCCCTCCTTACATCAGGTGTCCCCAGGCAGTGGAGTCCCTCCTTACATCAGCTGTCCCCAGGCAGTGGAGTCCCTCCTTACATCAGTTTGTGGAGTCCCTCCTTACATCAGTGTCCCCATTTGAATCCCTCCTTACATTAGTGTCCCCAGTGGAGTCCCTCTTACATCAGTGTCCCCAGTGGAGTCCCGAGTCCTTACATCAGGTATCCCCAGGCAGTGGAGCCCCTCTTACATCAGGTGTCCACAGGCAGTGGAGTCCCTCTTACATCAGGTGTCCCCAGGCAGCGGAGTCCCTCTTACATCAGGTGTCCCAGGCAGTGGAGTCCCTCTTACATCAGGTGTTCCCAGGCAGTGGAGTCCCTCTTACATCAGGTGTCCCCAGGCAGTGGAGTCCCTCTTGCATCAGGTGTCCCCAGGCAGTGGAGTCCCTCCTTACAGCAGGCATTCCCAGCAGAGTCCCTCCTTACATCAGATGCCCCCGGCAGAGTCCGGCAGGAGATTCAGTAGCAGGGTGAGTACAGTATATACAGATCTGTATTTTTTTGTCCATATCGCCAAGTGTAGTAGGATAGCTGATCCCCAGGCAGTGGAGTCCCACTTATATCAGGTGTCCCCAGGCAGTGGAGTCCCTCTTACATCAGGTGTCCCCAGGCAGTGGAGTCCCTCCTTACACCAGGCAATCCCAATAGAGTCCCTCCTTACATCAGATGCCCCAGGCAGAGTCCCTCCTTACATCAGGTGTCCCGGGTGGAGTCCCTCCTTACATCAGGTATCCCCAGGCAGTGGAGCCCCTCTTACACCAGGTGTCCCCAGGCAGTGGCGTCCCTCTTACATCAGGTGTCCCCAGGCAGTGGAGTCCCTCTTGCATCAGGTGTCCCCAGGCAGTGGAGTCCCTTTTACATCAGGTGTTCCCAGGCAGTGGAATCCCTCTTACATCAGGTGTCCCCAGGCAGTAGAGTCCCTCTTGCATCAGGTGTCCCCAGGCAGTGGAGTCCCTCCTTACACCAGGCATTCCCAGCAGAGTGCCTCCTTACATCAGGTGTCCACAGCGGAGTTCCTCCTTGCATCAAGTGTCCCCAGCAGATTTCCTCCTTACATCAGGTGTCCCCAGGCAGTGGAGTCCCTCCTTACATCAGCTGTCCCCAGGCAGTGGAGTCCCTCCTTACATCAGTTTGTGGAGTCCCTCCTTACATCAGTATCCCCATTTGAGTCCCTCCTTACATTAGTGTCCCCAGTGGAGTCCCTCTTACATCAGTGTCCCCAGTGGAGTCCCGAGTCCTTACATCAGGTGTCCCCAGGCAGTGGAGTCCCTCTTACATCAGGTGTCCCCAGGCAGTGGAGTCCCTCTTACATCAGGTGTCCCCAGGCAGTGGAGTCCCTCTTACATCAGGTGTTCCCAGGCAATGGAATCCCTCTTACATCAGGTGTCCCCAGGCAGTGGAGTCCCTCTTGCATCAGGTGTCCCCAGGCAGTGGAGTCCCTCCTTACACCTGGCATTCCCAGCAGAGTGCCTCCTTACATCAGGTGTCACCAGCGGAGTTCCTCCTTACATCAACTGTCCCCAGCGGAGTCCCTCCTTACATCAGGTGTCCCCAGGCAGTGGAGTCCCTCCTTACATCAGCTGTCCCCAGGCAGTGGAGTCCCTCCTTACATCAGTTTGTGGAGTCCCTCCTTACATCAGTGTCCCCATTTGAGTCCCTCCTTACATTAGTGTCCCCAGTGGAGTCCCTCTTACATCAGTGTCCCCAGTGGAGTCCCGAGTCCTTACATCAGGTATCCCCAGGCAGTGGAGCCCCTCTTACATCAGGTGTCCACAGGCAGTGGAGTCCCTCTTACATCAGGTGTCCCCAGGCAGCGGAGTCCCTCTTACATCAGGTGTCCCAGGCAGTGGAGTCCCTCTTACATCAGGTGTTCCCAGGCAGTGGAGTCCCTCTTACATCAGGTGTCCCCAGGCAGTGGAGTCCCTCTTGCATCAGGTGTCCCCAGGCAGTGGAGTCCCTCCTTACACCAGGCATTCCCAGCAGAGTCCCTCCTTACATCAGATGCCCCCGGCAGAGTCCGGCAGGAGATTCAGTAGCAGGGTGAGTACAGTATATACAGATCTGTATTTTTTTGTCCATATCGCCAAGTGTAGTAGGATAGCTGATCCCCAGGCAGTGGAGTCCCTCTTACATCAGTTGTCCCCAGGCAGTGGTGTCCCTCTTACATCAGGTGTCCCCAGGCAGTGGAGTCCCTCCTTACACCAGGCAATCCCAGCAGAGTCCCTCCTTACATCAGATGCCCCAGGCAGAGTCCCTCCTTACATCAGGTGTCCCCGGTGGAGTCCCTCCTTACATCAGGTATCCCAGGCAGTGGAGTCCCTCCTTACACCAGGCATTCCCAGCAGGGTGGCTCCTTACATCAGGTGTCCCCAGCGGAGTTCCTCCTTACATCAAGTGTCCCCAGCGGAGTCCCTCCTTACATCAGGTGTCCCCAGGCAGTGGAGTCCCTCCTTACATCAGCTGTCCCCAGGCAGTGGAGTCCCTCCTTAAATCAGTTTGTGGAGTCCCTCCTTACATCAGTGTCCCCATTTGAGTCCCTCCTTACATTAGTGTCCCCAGTGGAGTCCCTCTTACATCAGTGTCCCCAGTGGAGTCCCGAGTCCTTACATCAGGTGTCCCCAGGCAGTGGAGTCTCTCTTACATCAGGTTTCCCCAGGCAGCAGAGTCCCTCCTTATTTTATTATCCCCAGGCAGTGGAGTCCCTGCTTACATCAGTGTGTGGAGTCCCTCCTTACATCAATGTCCCCAGTGCAGTCCCTCCTTACATCAGGTGTCCCCAGGAAGTGGAGTCCCTCTTACATCAGTGTCCCCAGGCAGTGGAGTCTCTCCTTACATTAGTGTCCCCAGTGGAGTCCCTCTTACATCAGTGTCCCAAGTGGAGTCCTGAGTCCTTACATCAGGTGTCCCCAGGCAGCGGAGTCCCTCTTACATCAGGTGTCCCCAGTGGAGCCACTCCTTACATCAGTGTTCCCAGTGGAGTCCCTCTTTACATCAGTGTCCCCGATGGAGTCCCTCCTTACATCAGTGTCCCCAGTGAAGTCCCTCCCTACATCAGTGTCCCCAGTAGAGTCCCTCTTACATCATTGTCTCCAGTGGAGTCCCGAGTCCTTACATCAGGTGTCCCTCTTACATCAGGTGTCCCCAGGCAGTGGAGTCCCTCCTTACATCAGTGTGTGGAGTTCCTCCTTACATCAGTGTCCCCATTTGAGTCCCTCCTTACATCAGGTGTCCCCAGGCAGTGGAGTCCCTCTTACATCAGTGTCCCCAGGCAGTGAAGTCCCTCCTTACATTAGTGTCCCCAGTGGAGTCCCTCTTACATCAGTGTCCCCAGTGGAAGTCCCAAGTCCTTACATCAGGTGTCTCCAGGCATTGGAGTCTCTCTTACATCAGGTGTCCCCAGGCAGTGGAGTCCCTCCTTATATCAGTGTCCCCAGGCAGTGGAGTCCCTCCTTACATCAGTGTCCCCAGTGGAGTCCCTCCTTACTTCAGTGTCCTCAGTGGAGTCCCACCTTACATCAGGTATCCCCAGGCAGTGGAGTCCTTTCTTACATAAGTGCCCCCAGTGGAGTCCCTCTTATATCAGTGTCCCCAGTGGAGTCCCTCCTTACATCAGGTGTCCCTAGGCAGTGGAGTCCCACCTTACATTAGTGTGTGGAGTCCCTCCTTACATCAGTGTCCCCAGTGGAGTCCCTCCTTACATTAGTGTCCCCAGGCAGTGGAGTCCCTCTTACATCAGGTGTCCCCAGGCAGTGGAGTCCCTCTTACATCAGTGTCCCCAGTGGAGTCCTGAGTCCTTACATCAGGTGTCCCCAGGCAGCAGAGTCCCTCTTACATCAGGTTTCCCCAGTGGAGCCCCTCCTTACATCAGTGTCCCCAGTGGAGTCCCTCCTTACATCAGTGTCCCCAGTGGAGTCCCTCTTACATCAGTGTATCCAGTGAAGTCCCGAGTCCTTACATCAGGTGTCCCTCTTACATCAGGTGTCCATAGGCAGTGGAGTCCCGAGTCCTTACATCAGTGTCCCCAGTGGAGTCCCTTGGCTCTGCCTCTCATCGGCAGCAGGCCATGGGGTGGAGGGTTGGCAGCAGCTCCATTTAGGTCTCTTTCCCCTTGTGTTCAGTGGGGAGGGGCCTCCCATCTGTGCAGCTAACCAGCTTCAATGTACAAGAGAATTGTCTACTTGTACACTGAAGAGAGAAGCTGATTGACTGCATGGAACGGAGGCCCCTCCCCTCTCCACTGAACACAAGGGGAAAGAGACTTGCTGGAAACAGAACTTGCGGTGGTGGCGGTGGCCATATTTTCAGAGCCAGAGCTGTGGTCTTTAACAAAAACAGTCCTGATTCCTGGGACAAAAGCAAAATCCTGGGATTTTCATCGGGATGAACTCAGATCGGGACGAGGGTCCAAAAATCGGGATTGTCCTGGGAAAATTGGGACTGTTGGCAAGCATAACTACAGACTGCCTGCAGAAAATTAAAGGAGGGGGCGGAGTCAAGACCAGTCACCCTGTACATGAAGAGAGAGCAGCAGTGACCGGTCTTTAATATAGGAAAGACCTGCACAGTGCAGGTCTGGAAGAAATACACAAAGCACACCAAGATTCAAGGAAGAATACACATGACTCTTGTATTTAGACAATATTTGCCTATCCCAGAGTTCAGCTTTAAAATACGCACACACCTAAATAATTACACAATCCTGAGGAAAGCAGCTAAGCTTTTAAAGTGAGAGTAAACTCCCATCTCTGATTTGTACCTATAAGTAAGTCTATATTAAGGCTTACCTATAGGTACTGTAAATATCTCCTAAACGTGCACCGTTTAGGAGATATTTACTGTATATGCAGCCGATGACGTCACCGAAGCATGCTCTCTGAAGGAACAGCCACTCTGGCCACTCCTTCAGAGTCCTGTGCCGTAAATGGGCATCGTGGCTCCGGCCAGTCACACAGTTGGGGTCCGACGGGTGAAGATGGAAGCGGCCCCAACGGTGCAGGGCTTCGTTGGAGGGCTTCGCTTTCAGGTAAATGTCACATAATGTGCTAGTATACGATGCATACTAGCACATTATGATTCTACCTTGCAGGTCAGAAAAAAAAAACGCCCAGAGGTTTACTACTACTTTAAGGATGGAAAAGTATTTCATTTTAAAACTTTTCTCCACTCAAAACTAGTATTGTATATTACACAGTACTATCTTTTTTGACATTCTGGAGAGTTTACTTTGCATACTTGATTAATTTTAAATAATGAATAAATCAGCAATTGTGTATTAAGGTTCTCCTACTTCAGCAGAAGAAATGTGACTTCAGGCCAAGACTAGCATAGCCGGGTCATTCAGCTAGAAGAGCTCCCATGTTTTATATTAAACCCTCGGTAGGTGATTCAGCTCACCGTTATCCCCCTATAAGTGAAATATCAGTTTTGAATAGCTTTACAACCCACACTTTTTGCGCCCACTTAATACCGACAGGTCCTGTCCAAGTTTTAACGCACTAATTGACTCTGACACTACAAACAAGGCCTGCCCGGGAAATATTGTTTCATTTCATTATTACAGCTGAATTCCCTAAAAGCAATGCATCATTCAATTAAATGCAAAGTAATTACATGAACGAAGTGGATATAATTTGATTTTTCTGCAGTATTTTGGTTTTGTAATTAACGTCTTGGCACAAGTACTGTAATTTGATGATGCCCAGGAATGGGGAAATTAGTGGTGTAAGGCAAATAGCAGGGTTCATGAGAGATGCTTTGATTACAATTAGCTGTTGTATGAGAATTTCCATTATGTATGCAGTGCCCGACTTAAAATAACATTCCATTCCTAAAATATCTATAGAAAGACGTAGCTGGATCAGCACCTTAGATCATAGCATGGCTTCCCTAATCCTAATTAATACTGAAACTTTTCATGTGCTACAGTGCTAGATTGTGCATACACAATGAAATATAAAACAATTATTTTGTTTTCACAAATATCACAACATACTGTACACAGATAGACAAAACAGGGCAAATCTGTAAGTTTCATATAAAAGGGTATGTAAAAGTGAAAACAAAAAAAATAATACATTTTAGCTTACCGATCCTTATATGTGGTGACTGCATTAGTTTCCTTGTTTTTTTAATTTTTACCTGGTGATCCTGGCCATGCTTGCAATGCATGTGGTCGTGGCATGCTAGTGCAGGGTTCCAAGGGGTTAAGGCAGGCGGTGAGAAGGCATTGTGTCAAATTCTCTCTAGAGTGATCTGAACGTGGATTGCTCTTCAGACATCAAAGCATGCCCTAAGAAAGAATGGTACTGCAAGCGCGACATGCGGTTTTCATACACATTCACAAAACGCTATTGTGTGAATTAGGGGTGCACCGGCATCTTCACATGAACTCGTACTCGTGAAAATGATGCTGATACTTGAAACTGATACTTTGTGGTGCAATTTGCGTTGCCTGATGCCTGATGAAGGGGTCCCGCGTGGCTCCGAAATGTTGCTTTCTGCTGTAATGATGTGATCACTGATTAAAGCTTTGGACCTATTTTTGGAGATCCTGGTGTGCTGGTGACATTATTTTATCATACAAAAGGAATGGGTGCAAATTGCACTGCAAAGAATTGCACGTGATTTGAAGAGGAATGTGGTGCAATTCCTGTCTGAATCACAAGTGCTCCTGTGTGAACCCAGGCTTGTCATAGTGATTTTTAGTCTGAGTTCACACAGGAGCAGTGCGGGAAACCTCCCTGCATGACGGGTTCCACCAGCTCCCGATCCGACTGTGGACATCTGCGGCTTGGGCTCCTCCTGCCTCTCCCATGGCTAAAGCCACAGGGATTTCAAATCCCAGGACCTGTGAAGCAGATTTTCGGCATATGACAGTGCCCATACCTCCCAACTTTTTAAGATGGGAATGAGGGACACCTATCAGCAAAAGTATGCAGGCATAGGACACACCCCTTGCCACGCCCCCTTAAAGAAGAATTGTACAAAAAAAGAGATTGATTAAACCCACAAGTGCTTTTTTTTACGACTAATATTCCTTTATATTGGCTTTTGGAATTTACAAATGCAGCAATTTAGAAATCAGATGAAAGGTTTAGCGCTGGAAAATACTTTTTGATAGATAAAACGTGCATTTTATATACATCTATATAGATCAGACCAAAATGAGGGACAAATGAGAAGGAATGAGGGACAGAGGGACATGAGGGACAGAGGGACATTGCTCCAAATCAGGGACAGTTCCTCGAAACCAGGGACAGTTGGGAGCTATGACAGTGTCAGTGGGGGATCACGGCAGTCTGGTACAGCGGGACTGGGGGGATGGCAAAGGGGTCCAGTGGATGGTTGGTGGAACCGCTGGATGTTGGGAGGAGAGACCCACAGAAGATGTGGGGAATAAAGCCATGGGAGAGGCAGGAGGAGCCCAAACTCGTCATGCAGGGAGGTTGACCGCACCATTCCTTTGTGAAAATCACTATTTTTTTTCAGTGCCGGAAACCACATGCGATTTGGGCAAGAATCCCACCGCATTCTTGTTCAAATCACATGCAATTCTTTGCAGTGCAATTTGTGCCCATTTATTTTGTATGGACGCAAATCGAACCGCAAAGATTTGGTACTCGGTATCGGCGAGTATTTGACTGAAAGTATCGGTACTCGTACTCACCGATAAAAAAATCTGTATCGGTGCATCCCTGGGGTGAACGCAAACTTAACAAAGGTGCACACACCGCTTCAGGCAAAAAATGGACACACCCGATCCAAGGTGCTAATCCCAACTCATCACCGTAGGCAATATCAAGAAGAGAAGAAAAGATGGATCGCACATTTGATTCCAAAAGATGCTGTAGAAATTTCTTTATTGTCATGAGCCAGACAAAATTGCAATGGTGATCAGTTGGCGCATTTCATACGAAAAGAACCGTGCTTGTGAACAAGCACGGTTCTTAATGTGTGAAACGCGTCAACTGATCATCATTGCAATTTTGTCTGGCTCATGACAATAAAGAAATTTCTACAGCATCTTTTGGATTCAAGTGTGCAATCAATTTTTTCTTCTCTTCTTGTGAATGCAACCTTAGTGAAAATGCATGATCATTTTACTTGCATTAATTATATTTTATGATAATCAAATCCTCAATTCAAAATAATATCTTTTACATTGGGATAGAATTTGTCTTTAACATGCAATATGAATCTTTTTCTACCTGTGATAGGATGGCTCGTAGAACGCCAAGATTCCCTTCCTCCTAATCTACATTCAGCTGCCCACTCTGACCAGCTGCTCTCTTGCAGGGTGTTTAGCCTCTGCCTACACAGCTGCAGGCCCACCACAAGCAGCCTCAGCGCACAAGACTTAGAAGCTGCCAGCTACTGAAACTCCTCCGGAGAATAACCAAGACTTTATTCCGACCTCTGAGCATTTGGGAGAGAAGAAAAAAAAAAACATTTCATGTTTAAAAATAATACGGGTACATTGATCTCCATAGGAGTAGCATGCTCAACATTGACTGCAAGAGGCTGACTCTCTGACGAGAATAACAAGTAATGTAAAAAGGGGGATGTTGCTCAGGAGCCAAAATGTATTACCAGGCATGCCGTTCCTAAAGGATGCACTCAGTATGGGGCTGAAGTGTTACAGGCAACTACATCCACATTTAATAAAGGCATGCAAAGCGTTAAATTGGTTTTAGAGCCGAATGTGAGGCAAACAGCGAAATACACAGATACAAAAACATAGAATTGATCTATCTAACAAAGAATTGTATTTCTGTCCTGAGATTTATTTGGGGCTGCCACACTACACAGCCAGGTAGAGGACACAACTTTCTCTGGTTCAATTAAGAAATACATTGGTGTCATCTCCCCACCCCCAGCCTGCTCACTGGACAGAGAAGGAGCAATAAGAGCGTTCTACCCATCCTATATTTTCTTCCAATATTGTATTGAACTCTATGGATGCTGACATTTAGGGGTTGTTTAGTGCCACTACAACTTGTTTACTTAAAGGATAAGTTCACTTTTTTTTGTTCTAAATTCCAGCCCCCCTTGTGTATTCATGCATTCATGTACTTTTTTTGCAAAAATATCAAAGCATTCCATTAAATCTACAGACAACTTACCTTACTGTCCTCATCCATGTTTCCAAACATATCTATTGCTTCTGCCTTACTTCCTTACAGACTATAGGTCATGACACAGGAAGGAGTTGACCAGCTGACCTCATTAGCACACACCCTGCATCATCCACCCACCCATTCCCAGCTGCACGTTTTTTTAATGAAATGCAATTAATCAGTGAAATGCGCTGCACTAACAATCGCAGTAATTAACGCACCAAGCTCCATTCTAAAAAAACATTCTGAAGCTTCTTTGGGGCGATTGCTGTGTGCAGGGCAGCCCATTCGGATGGATGGGCTGCCATATGTGTGATGAGTGAAAATGCTCCAAAACGCCTCCCCCCCATCGCTAAAAAAAAGCATGTGGGAATGCGAGTTCCTGCTATGCAGAGATGTGAACAGGGCTTGACAGCTGAGTGTTTCTGTCCACTCCATCCTATTTACTTGTATAAAGATGGCCATACATTATGCAATCTGATTGTATATTGTGTATTTAGCAAGAAGGGTGATCACTGATTGATTGCATCTCATTTAAAAAATGTGCAGCTGGGAAAGGGTGGGTTGGTAGGCAGATGGATGATGTGGGGGGTGTGCTAATGCAGTCAGCTGGTCAACTCCTTCCTGTGTCATGACCTATAGTCTGTTCAGGAAGTAAGGCAGAAGCAATAGATACGTTTGGAAACATGGATGAGGACAGTAAGGTAAGTGGTCTGTAGATTTAATGGAAACCTGTGATATTTTTACAAAAAATGTACATAAATACAATATTGGTACATAGGGGGGCTGGAATTTAGAAAAAAAAGGTGAACTTATCCTTTAAGCCTTTACAACCACTGTAGGCTGCCTATGGATGGTGCAAAGTCAGCCAGTGATCATACTGTCTAGGCAGACTAGGGTTGATTTACTAAAACTGGAGAATGCTAAATTTGGAGCAGCTTTGCACAGAAACCAATCAGCTTCCAGGTTTTTTGTCAAAGCTTAATTGAACAAGCTCAAGTTAAAAGCTGATTGATTACTATGCACAGCTGCACTAGAATTTTCACTCTCTAGCTTTAGTAAATCAACCCACTGGGTCTATGGAGGTATGTCAATGCATAAAGCGGCTTTTGAAACAGAACTAGGAGTCTCTAGGAGCTCTCTCCCCCTATCAGCATGTTCCTTGTCAGCACATTTGTATGCAGAACATATGATTGGCTCCTGGTACTTTCCCTACTTCTGCTTTATAGGGAGTTACAGGAGGCTGATACCAACTTGAGGTAATTACACTAGCTGCATTTAAACTCTTCCTGCCGCACCTCCAGGACCTCCTAAATGTCTAAAGGTGGAGGTGGGCATTCGGGTTATGTGGCCACTGTGATTGGCTGGCACAGTGGTCACATGATCGGAAAGCTCCCGATAGTGGTCACATGCATCGGAACGTTCTGCTGCCCACCGATGTTTGTGCTAAAAGGCCGCATATATGCCCCATGTCGGAGGGAGGTTGATCTTAACAACCTATGCCCTATCTCCTTGCTCCTCTTTTTAACCAAACTCCATGAATGTCTAGTCTACAACTAACTGATCGGCCACCTCACTGAGAATAACCTTCTTGATCCCCTTCAGTTTGGATTTCGCCCTCAACACCCCACAGAAACTGCTCTTCTAAAACTCATAAATAATCTGCCAACTGCTAAAAGCAATGGATACTATTATACCCTCCTACTCCTGCACCTCTTTGCTGCCTTTGACACAGTGCACCACCTCCTCCTCCTCAAAAAACTCCATGCCTTTGGTCTCGATGACTGTACTTTAGCAGTTCCTATAATTCTATTTCCTCCTCTCCTCTTCCTTTCTCTGTCAGGGTCCCCCAAGGTTCTGTTCTTGGATCTCTTCTATTCTTGATATCCATTTCCTTCCCGGCCTCCCATGGCTTCCAATACACACCCAAACACGACACCCAAATTTATCTCTCTACCCCTCAACCCACTCCTACGGTCTCCTCACGAGTCACTGATTTACTAACAGACATATCAGCCTGGATGTCACACCACTTCCTCAAACGCAATCTATCCAAAAACCAAGCTCATAATATTTCCTCCCCCACGTTCCCCTAATTTCTCTGTCAAGATCGATAGCACAACGTATCGGCTTATTCCTGCATGCCAAGGTTCTAGGTGTAATCATGGACTCTGCACTATCCTTTCAGCCTCATAGCCAATCACTGTCCAAATCTTGTCACCTCAACCTACGCTAACCAATGACACCACAAAGCTCCTAGTTCACTCCCTGGTAATCTCTGGCATTGACTACTGCAACTCTATCCTCATTGGATTACCTTTACATAGGCTATCTCCCTTCAGTCTATCATAAAATGAGGCTGCCAGGCTCATCCACCTTACCAACCTGTCTGCTATCCCTCTCTCTCTGTCAATCCCTTCACTGGTTTCAACTCACCCAACTAATTAAATTCAAAAGACTAATAACAACTTACAAAGCCATTCACAACTCAGCCCCCAGCTACATCACTAACCTAGTCTCAAAATACCAACAAAATTTTTCTCTACATTCCTCCCAAGACCTCCTGCTCTCTAGCTCCCTTGTCACCTTCTCCCATGCTTGCCTCCAAGACTTTTCCCAAGCCTTTCCCATCCTATGGTACCCCTTACCCCAATCTGTCTAACTATCTCCTACTTTGTCCACTTTTAGACAATCCCTGAAAACCCTTCTCTTCAGACATATCAACATATCACATTGAGAAGCAATATTTCTGGACTATACAAGGATCCTTTATCTGGCATAAAGTAAATCATGGCTTCATTGCTTGTTTTTGGTAGGCCCTAAGGCTCCATTGACACTTAAGCGTAACATGAACGTGTATTTTTGCGTGCTTATTTGCGCATTTTTACTCAAGGCTCTTAGGGCAGTCCATGCACTTGAATGCCATACGTGCAACAAAATAAACATGCCAAATAAGCTCCTGCCCCTTTTGGGTACAGAGTTTTGTATTTTTCGTACAGCATATTTATTGTGTACACAAATGCATGTCTGCTGGCCACATTTGGGATGCCATAAGAATTATTGTCATAACACGCTCGATGTGAGTTTTTGCTGCTTTTTTGCATTCCAGGAATGCATGCACAAATGCACATTTCTGCCTATGCTCCTGAATTACACAGGTGTGAATGGGACTTAATCTGCACCATCAGAGATGCACAATGTTGCATTCCCTAGTTTTAAGCTCCACTCTCTGAAATTCTTAAAAGCTGCTGACCCTGATTTCAATAGATTATATTAGGCTCAGAGGGGTAATGTTATGACTGTTTCCCGTAATACGTTGTAGTATATTATAGTCTACATTAGCAGCTGACCGATTTTACTTTTTGCTTTTGCCCTTTAATTCAAATGAGAAAAAATACCATAAACTTTATAGCGGATAAGTCCTTTTATGCGATCCAGCATGCGGCAGCTGCATCACTTTGCATTAGGCGCATTTGCATTTCAGACAGTTAGGTGAGTATTGACTCAGGACACCTGTGACAAAGTGTAGAAGATTTACTGTCATTTTAACTAAATGTTTTACATGATCTCCCCTTTAATCTGCAACTATTCTGTAGCCGGAAACAAGGAACTTCAAAGGAAAGCACAATGCTGATGATTTTCTAGGTCACCTCTTTGAATACTTCTTGTAATAAAAAAAAAAAAAAAGAATCTTGTTTGATCCGGTTCCATAGTCTGAATGAGCTGCCGCCATGCTGTCAAGACAGCCTCTAATGCGTTCTACGCTCTGGTCCAATGTTGAGTATAGGGCACGATTAGCAAGGTTACAGATCTCCGAGCCCTCAGCTTTACATTAACCTTGTTGCAGTATGATTGCCTGCAACTGAAGCCTGCTCGATATGGCACAGCCTCCGTAATGCTGATATTAGGCTTTCTGCTTCCAAGTGACCAGTAAACATAACCTACTGATTGAAAAAGTGAACTCCAATACATAGAGTTCTTAGCCTGCCACTTTAAACATCGAAGACACTTACAGCCTGTACTTTAACCCCTTTAGAGGTTTGCTCGTTATCTATTTAATCCTCTGTGCTGGTTCATTGCCCCTGCTTTTTTGCAAATGTTTCCCTTTTTAGTTATTGAATTTAAGGCCTCATTCACAAGGGCATACCAATCTGTACGCCCGAGCGAAGGGTCATCTTCACTTGCATAGGATGCACAGGTGTTCTGGGCAGCTGTGTGCAGGCAGCCTGTTGAAATCAATGACAGGTGGAATGCTTTACGGATCTGCATGTATAGGCAGGTGTAGTTAGCTGCTTTGCCACTAGCTGGCTCTGTATCAGAATAGTGCCTGCTTCAGCTGGAAGTGACAATAGGCGCTAGGCCCTTTTAGGTAGAGCCCTCCCACAAGTAATGTCAGGGGTGATTCAGCACCTATATCATACCTCCCAACTTTTTGAGATGGGAACGAAGGACGCCTATTAGCAAAAGTACGTAGGCATAGGACATGCCCCATAGCTACGCACCCTTAAAGGAGAATTATACAAAAAAAGATTAGTTAAACCCACTAGTGCTTTTTTTTACCACTACTATTCCTTTATATTGGCTTTTGAAATTTACAAATGCAGTAATTTGGAAATTGGATTAAAGGTTTAGCACCGGGAAAGCATTTATGTACAACTATATAGATCAGACAAAAATGAGGGACAATTGAGGAGGAAGGAGGGACAGAGGGACATTGTTCCAAATCAGGGACAGTCCCTCGAAATCAGGGACAGTTGGGAGCTATGCTTATATACAGTATACGCTAGAAGGGGAGGGACACAATCTCTCTTGGGGCATGGGAGCCAAACACCTCACAGGGGTATGAGGATGTAACCAGCACACATGGGCCCTGGACAGGACAGGTGGCCAGGTGAAGTGGACCTATATGCAGGAGGCATTCTGTCCCTTAACCTCTTCCCTCCAGCCACACGCATATAAGCAACCTCTTAGCGGGTGGGCCTTAAGGGATAAATGTACCTTTTCAGAAAAAATAATAAATGCACATTTTTTTGTAGGAAAAAAATGTGCATTTATTATTTTTTGTTGCAGGAGCCTGTAAAGAATTGCACCAGCGATCAGCAGATGGCTGATGCCATGCAAGTCTCCTGCAGACCTGTCAGTGTATAGGCTTCCTCTTACCTCGTACGAGGAAGCCAATACATGCTCACAGGAAGAATGAATGAACTACCACAGCGCTCACAGGCCTGTGGTACTGTAGTTCATTGAAAACTACAAGCCGTCAGCCACAAAGGCTGCCGGACCTTGTAGTTATCCATTCACAAAGCGATGTGAATGAGTGACGCGGCCGGGTGGGTGGAGCCCCCGCACGGCCACGTCTTTTAAAATTTTGACAGCTAGCGGGTGGAGAAGAACCCCGGATAGCAGGCACAGCAGGGATCAGGGAGGTGCTGTGGCCGGTGCATTCATAACATGTTTCATGTCACAACACGAATATGGGTGTAACATGTTATGAAAGATGAACTTATCCTTTATCGCCGAGAGGCCCCATATATGCAGTCCTATGTAAACACAAAAGTGCGCTGAGAGCGCACAGCACAGTCATTAGCAGGGACCGGAAAGCTCCTGATGCATCCTTACGTTCGGGAGCTTTCCGATCCAATCTGGGGGGCTAGGAGGCGGCACCGGGAAGGGGTTTAGGAGGTGGAGGCTAGGGTGGATTGCAAAAGGCCTTCTAGGCCATGCTGGAGAATCCCTGTATGAGGCTGTTTCCCAGGAGAGGTGTACCCAGCTAAGAGGTGTCTACAGAGAACACAATCGTGCAGTGAAACTAAGTACCGTGTGGACATTCCTTCTTTTAATGTAAAGGTCTATGGCTGGCAATGTCATGAGGAGGCCTATGGTGAGGAGCAGGGCACAAGATGGCGGAGGGGTCGGCCTCACCAGGTGGGATCGTGTTCTAGCAGGGCTGGGGCGGGAGTTGAGCCTTGTGATTGGGCGCCAAAACTAGCCAACCACAAGGACCCTCTTAGACATGGATCTCCAAGTGCATCCCTGACTACAGACAGAGTGCGTTGTGATCCGTGCATCGATCCAACATGAATGTACACAAAATACATCTGCATCCCACGCAGGTGATGACGGTCTTTTACACAGATGTATAGATCAGTACATCTGTGCAAATGAGGCCTAAAAATCTTCAGCTCATCATTCGTTTTTCGCAAGACATGCCAAGCTGCAATCAACAGCATGCAGTGAGCAGGGCCGGCTGCTTTACAGTAAGGAAAAACAGATACATTTAGTTACACTTTTTACGTTTTTCTTTTTTTAACACCATACTTTAGTTTAAGAAACAAAAAATAATTTAGCCATGTATTCAACTATGTAATCTTAACTCAAAAAGTTCCTTCTATTGCTCCCAGTCTACTCTACTCCTAATCTCCAAATTCATTTTTATTTTCTCTGCTGTTGTAGTCTGACTTTTTGTTAGAGGGTGGCTACGTTCGTTCTTCATTATCCCACTGTATGTAGGAACATAGTCACTTTCTCTTTCTCGCTTCTGAGATGAACTATGGGATTGGAAGTGTGCCTAGAGCAGTGTACGTGACTGCAACTAATATGTACAGCTCATTCCAAAAAAACACATTAAAAATAAATTAATTAATAAAAGTCAGCAGCTACAATTATTGTAGCTGCTGACTTTT
Source organism: Lithobates septentrionalis (assembly GCA_037952835.1). NCBI lineage: Eukaryota > Metazoa > Chordata > Amphibia > Anura > Ranidae > Lithobates > Lithobates septentrionalis. The sequence continues at coordinate 1,440,510 of JBBDGP010000373.1, forward strand.
AAGAAAGACATACTTACCAGTCCATGAGCTCCAGAGCAGTCTTTCTAGCAGCGGTTGTCTTCACCTACTTAGGTTCCCATGCTACTATCTTGGATTTGGGTGCCAGTTGTCATTTCCTGATGACTCACAATCAACATCCCCCTGCATATGCACAAGATCACCTGGCTGGGGTGAGGAGGCTATAGGTGGTGGGCAGACCTAGCTCAGCTCCATCTTCACCTAGGTGAGGAAAATGGAAGAGAGACTAGGTACTTACTGAAAAAGTACTTGCTACCCAAAAAAAGAATACTCCAAATGTATAACATTGAGGGGAGACAGTTAGAAGAAAGCTATGGATAAACTGTGAGTGTAGGTCCGCTTTAAATTGCTAAATTGCTGTGCAAACATTTTAGGCAGGTGTGAAGAAATGCTGAAAAGTAGAAATGTCTTCAAAAATATATTGTTTCATTGTTTATTTTTAGCAATTTACAAAGCGAAAAATCTAAGTCAAATCAGTATCTTGCGTGACTACCCTTTGGCTTCAACCAGCATCAATTCTTATCCTTGCACAAAGTCGGTTATTTTTTTAGGATTAGAGTCAGATGTATGGTTAACCAATTATACTAAGCAGGACTAATGATCATCAATTTCATATGTAGGTTTAAACACAAGCATTAACTGAAACAGAAACAGCTGTGTATTAGACTTAAAACTGAGTGAGGAACAGACAAACTCTGCTACTACAGTGATATTATGGAAGACACAGGTCATACACCATGGCAAGACTGAGCACAGCAACAAGACACAAGGTAGTTATACTGAATCAGCAAGGTCTCTCTCAGGCAAACATTTCAAAGCAGGCTGGGGTTATAATATGTGCTGTTCAAGCTCTTTTGAAGTAGCACTAAGAAAGGGGCAATGTTAAGGACCATAGACACAGTGGTCAGCCAAGAAAACGTAAAGGGGTCATAAAGTTTCTTTTTTTATCTTTTAAATATAACAAACATGTCATAGTTACCTCCATTGTGCAGCTCGTTTTGCACAAAGTTGCCCAGATCCTCCTGTCTTGGGGTCCCACTGCGGCTCTCTCGGCTCCTCCCCGCAATAGCTAACCCCCTCGGGAAGCTCTCTCCCGAGGGGGTTACCTTGCGCACACGCTACCGTCTCATACACTCTGCGTCCATAGACACAGAGTGTATGTCTCGGTCCTGCCCCCCCGGCGGCCGCGTCATTGGATTTGATTGCTGCGCTGCTATCAATCTATCCAATCAACACCAAGACTCCGTGGAGAAGAGGATGCCGTGGACGAGCTGAGCAGGTTAACGGGCTTAGGTAAGTAAAACGGGGGGGGGCTGGAGGGCCCGTCATTGCCAGGTGTTTTTTCACCTTAATGCATAGGATGCATTAGGGTGAAAAAACACAAACCTTTACAACCCCTTTAATGCAGAAGATGAAAGACACATCATGCTTACTTCCCTTCGACATTTGTCTTGCAGTGTCATCAACACCAAACTGGAAAAAAACAGTGGAACCCAGGTACATCCATCTACTGCCCGGAGAAGTCTGCCCAGAAGTGGTCTTCAAGGAAAAATTGCAGCCGAAAAGCCATAGCTTCGACTTGGAAGCAAGGCTCAGCGGCTCAACTATGCACAAAGACATAGGAACTAGGGTGCAGAAAATATACATATAGGGTGCAGAAAAATGGCAGCAGGTGCTCTGCACTGATGAGTCAAAATGTGAAATATTTGCCTGTAGCAGGAGGCAGTTTGTTTGTGAATGGCTGGAGAGCAGTACAATAATGAGTGTCTGGCAACAGTGAAGCATGGTGGAGGTTCTTTAGCAAGTTTGGGACTGCATTGGAGTTGGAGATTTGGTCAGGATCAATGGTGTCCTCAATAGGGATGAGCCGAACACCCCCCAGTTCGGTTCGCACCAGAACATACCGAACAGGGAAAAAATTCGGCAGAACACCGTTAAAGTCTATGGGACACGAACATGAATAATCAAAAGTGCTCATTTTAAAGGCTTGTATGCAAGTTATTGTCATAAAAAGTGTTTGGGGACCTGGGTCCTGCCCCAGGGGACATGTATCAACGCAAAAATTATTTTTACAAATAGCCGTTTTTTTCGGGAGCAGTGATTTTTTTAATGCTTAAAGTGAAACAATAAAAATGAAATATTCCTTTAAATATCGTGCCTGGGGGGTGTCTATAGTATGCCTGTAAAGTGGCACATTTTTCCTGTGTTTAGAAGAGTACCACAGCAAAATGACATTTCTAAAGGAAAAATTGTCATTTATAACTGATCGCGGCTGTAATGAATTGTCGGGTCTCGGCAATATAGATAAAACTCATTGAAAAAAAGAGCATGGGATCCCCCCCAGTCCATTACCAGGCCCTTTGGGTCTAGTATGAATATTAAGGGGAACCCCGAACCAAAATTTAAAAAAAAAAAATTGCGTGGAGGTCCCCCTAAAATCCATACCAGGTCCTTCAGTTCTGATATGGAAATTAAGGGGAACCCTGTGCCAAATGTAAAAAAAAAATGGTGTAGGGGTCCCCCCTAAAATCCATACCAGACCCTTATCCGAGCACGCAACCTGGCAGGCCACAGGAAAAGAGGGGGGACCAGGCCACATGCCCTCAACATGGGGAGGGTGCTTTAGGGTAGCCTCCCCAAAGCACCTTGTCCCCATGTTGATGGGGACAAGGGCCTCATCCCCACAACCCTTACCCAGTGGTTGTGGGGGTCTGCGGGCGGGGGACTTATCGGAATCTGGAAGCCCCCTTTAACAAGGGGACCCCCAGATCTCGGCCTCCCCCCTGTGTGAAATGGTAATGGGGTACAAATGTACCCCTACCATTTCACAAAAAAGATATAAAAAGGAGAATACCATCCAAGTAGGTCATATGAGTTGCCACCATCCCTGGTATAAGGAGAAGAAAAACTAACCCCTCAAAAGATAGGTGGGACTTTAAAGGCAACAAAGTAGTAAAAAACAATTTTATTGATACAAATATACAAAAATACAAATAGAAAAAACAGACAGAATGTGACTCTTCCAAATGGGCGCCCATACAGACCATGTCATTTCTCAAACTGTAAGACTGAGGGTGTGGTATACCTTTAAGTTTGCCAATGCCGACAATTTTATGTAGGCAAGACTAAACAAAAATTTTCGTTGCGAGCCTCACGTCACATTACTGCTATGAGAAAAGCAAATCCCGACCTCCCATTAGGGAGACATGTGGCTAATGAACATCATGGAAATTTTCCCAATATTTATTTTTTAATCCTGGATAGAGTCCATCTCAACCCGAGGGGTGGGGATTGGAACAAGGCCCTTCTACAGTGGGAAGCCCGCTGGATCATGGACCTTGCTGCCACCTCACCCCCCGGGCTAAACGATCATTTGAGCTACAGACCCTTCCTAGAGGGCTTCTCTTCTGGGGTGTGTGAGAAAGATTTATAAGCTCTCCAACTTGAAATTCTTATGTTATCTCGGTTTCCCCTCTTCTCTGTTTGATGACTCATTCCAACAGTGGTGTTTGATGCTCTATGTTTGGCCGACTGCTCGATTGGTCATTGTTTAATTTATTTTTTAACATGTGTTTTCTGTCATGTTAGGCCACCCCTTATTAGGTGTACATCTGTTCCCTCTTGTAGCCCTGTATTTGTAGGCATACTGTCATGTATTGAGGTGCCCTGTCGGTCTCAATCTCGGCGAGTATTTTTAGATCACAGGTTACTGGCCCCTCCTTGTCCCGCCCGGCGCACGGGGGCCTCCCAGGATTTATTATCCCTTTGGGGGGCCTTTTGTTGGCGCCCGGTTTATGCCCCCGGTGGATGGGCAGCAGCTCGATTGCTGGTCCTCGCCTGTGGGCCCGGTCGCCTTTTTTGCGTTGGTGGGCGGTGGTTGCATGACCCCCCCACAGCCTCGCTGTGGGGGGTGCCGTGCAGTGGCGGCTCAGTGTCCCCCCCATCCCCCTGGCATCTATAAGTAGCCATTTGCGGGCATGAGGCGTTGATTACACACGATGATCCTGGGGGGTTTAATGACCACTCCAGTTATTCTCGTGTAATTTTTTATTTTGTTCCCCGCCTTTTCCTTTATTTATCTACCCTCATAATTGATCCATTATATATATGGAGCCGTCTGTGTAGTCCTTTATTCTCTGTCTCCCCCCCTCCATGATGGCTGTGATGTTGAGGCTGGTTATGTGCCTTCCATCACACCGGCAGGTGAGGAGCCTGTATAGGCTTCTCTCCTTGTTATCTAGAAATGACAGGAGGATGTCGTTATTTAGACGCTCCTCCGTTGTTGCCTTGACTCCCATCCCCTCCCTCCTCCAGACGGAGCAGCGTCATGACGTTGCCATGGCTCCCATCTCCTCTTTTCCCTGGATGGAGCGGCGTCATGGCGTGTGGATTCCGCACGTCAATCAGCGCTGCACCTGCCTATTCCTCCTCTTACCCCATATTAAGCCGCCGGAAGCCGAGTCAGTGACACTGTCCTGCTCGGCGGTGGCGGTCAAGGATCAGATGAACGGAGCTCCCGGATGCACTGTGATACAGCCCATTGACTAACACAGTAATGTTGCCCTTCGTTTTTTCTGTCTTTGTGTAGCTGCAATCTGCCTAGGCTTCTTGTGTTGCCTGGTTTTGATTGAGTTCTCATGCAATGTATACTATATATTGCAATACATAAAGGGCATTCCTGTTTCTGCTTTTGTGATCAGGTCTTTTTGTCCTATATTTTAGATCCTGTCTTCATAGGAAGTCGGTATTCTCTGTGACCTTTTGGAGCTGCTTGTGCATTTAGGGGTCCCCGCTCCTCCCCGGGATTTTGGGGTCTCTTGTCTACTCTCCCCAATAATTTTCCGTATGAACCATTACTAGGGTAAGCTATGCGTATTAGAGTATTTTTACTCCCACGCCCCGCCTGGACGCGGATCCGCATGGTGGATATGGGGTTCAGCATCCACGCTGTGGCGGTTATCATTACATGTTTTTTTCTTTGGTAGATGGACACCAGCCTACTGGGTTTTTCTCTTTGTTTCAGACACTCCCCTTTTGGTGCTTTTTCAATTGGGATTCCTCTGGGATAGTGTTGCCCCTGCTGAGCTTGCTCCTCTGGGGCCACACGGGGGGACCAGTGTGGATAAGGCGTTGCCAGACATACGCCCGATTCCTTTTGGATACTCGTGGCACTCTGTACGTACTCACCTCCGAGACCTTGACAGTGAGCTTCCTTTACTGAATATACCTGGGTATGTGTGTTATCTCTCTTGTATATTTTTTTTATGTTAAATTACACAGAATGGTTTATGATGCAGACAATGTGTTTAATACACATGATTTCTAATTATCTTAAATTTATATTTCATTATGTAGTGTAATTCCTCCTACAAGTTGCCCCTGATGAAGGGACTCTATAGGTAGTCCCGAAACGCGTAGGCCCAGGTGGAAGACTACACGAATATACACTCGAATCCTACATCAGTATATTCATTTTTTATATTATTCTATTGTTTATTGAGTGAACTGTATCAGACTTTTTTCTATTTGTATTTTTGTATATTTGTATCCATAAAATTGTTTTTTACTACTTCGTTGCCTTTAAAGTCCCAACTATCTTTTGAGGGGTTAGTTTTTCTTCTCATTTCACAAAAAAGTGTCAACATGTTTAAACGACAAGACACAGCTTGGGGACAAGTCCTTTATTAAAAAAAAAAAAAAAATGTTCCATGATGTCCATTCATCTTCTCCTTCACACTGCGACGGACTGAAAAAAAAAATCTGCCACGATCCTCCTAGATGGGAGGCTCCCGCTGTGTGACGCTTCTTCGCTGATGACAGTTCTTATATAACTGGGGGCGGGGCCACCTGGTGATGTACCTCGCCCCCTCTGACGCCACGGGGACTTTCCCACGGCTTTCCCATGGCGTCAGAGTGGGGCAGGGCCACCCGGTTACATAAAAAACACCTCCCTGACACTCTTTTTTTTAAGTACTCTAATCTATTGCATTGTACCCCATAACTGACCTTGATCTCCTGTCTGTTATTCCCATGCACAATCAACAACCTATGGTCCATGGTATTTTGTTTTGTCTGGGTCATCAGACCTTTCCTAGGGAAATCTAAGCTACGATAGGTTTGACTCTCAGGTTAATTTGACCAAAGAAGATCCCACCCACACTGCATCAAAATATGGATATTTATTGAGATATGATTGCCTTCCTCTGGGGTGTGCCCTCCTATGACCTTATTTTTGTGCACTAGATGTACAGAAAAAGCCTGAAGATTTCCTAGTTTAAAAATGTGTATTTTCTGGCTGGAGATGGCACATCTGCCCTCATCCCCTACACACATGCAATATAATAGCAGTATGTCTCTACTGATATGCTGGGCTAATAAGCCTGCTATGTGGAAGAACATACAATCATATCAGGCCCTGAGTAATAAAAGGGCTACACTGGGGGGGGGGGGGGGGGGGGGGTGAGGCAGGGAATAGTCTTGTAAAAGGGTTAAAGGCAAGGGAACTGTGTCAAACGAAATGTGGTCTAACCTGATTGGTGGTTAGAGTTGCCACCTCATTCCTTTAAACCTGAATACCTTTGAATTACAAAGGTTCTGAGGCTAATTAAATGCAGATAAGGCACCAAGTGAGTTTAATTACCACCTTAATCAGCCACAGAACCTGTGTAATTAATACAGTGGCTTGCGAAAGTATTCGGCCCCCTTGAACTTTTCAACCTTTTGCCACATTTCAGGCTTCAAACATAAAGATATAAAATTTAAATTTTTTGTGAAGAATCACCAACAAGTGGGACACAATTGTGAAGTGGAACGAAATCTTTTGGATTTTTGAAACTTTTTTAACTAATAAAAAAATGAAAAGTGGGGCGTGCAAAATTATTCGGCCCCCTTGCCTTAATACTTTGTAGAGCCACCTTTTGCTGCAATTACAGCTGCAAGTCGCTTGGGGTATGTCTCTATCAGTTTTGCACATCGAGAGACTGAAATTCTTGCCCATTCTTCCTTGCAAAACAGCTCGAGCTCAGTGAGGTTGGATGGAGAGCGTTTGTGAACAGCAGTTTTCAGCTCTTTCCACAGATTCTCGATTGGATTCAGGTCTGGACTTTGACTTGGCCATTCTAACACCTGGATACGTTTATTTGTCAACCATTCCTTTGTAGATTTTGCTGTATGTTTGGGATCATTGTCTTGTTGGAAGATAACTCTGCGTCCCAGTTTCAGGTCTTTTGCAGACTCCAACAGGTTTTCATCCAGAATGGTCCTGTATTTGGCTGCATCCATCTTCCCCTCAATTTTAACCATCTTCCCTGTCCCTGCTGAAGAAAAGCAGGCCCAAACCATGATGCTGCCACCACCATGTTTGACAGTGGGGATGGTGTGTTGAGTGTGATGAGCTGTGTTGCTTTTACGCCAAACATATCGTTTTGCATTGTGGCCAAAAAGTTCGATTTTGGTTTCATCGGACCAGAGCACCTTCTTCCACATGTTTGGTGTGTCTCCCAGGTGGCTTGTGGCAAACTTTAGACGAGACTTTTTATGGATATCTTTGAGAAATGGCTTTCTTCTTGCCACTCTTCCATAAAGGCCAGATTTGTCTGAGCTGAAAGTTTAGAGGGACGGCCAGGTCTTGGTAGATTTGCAGTGGTCTGATACTCCTTCCATTTCAAAATGATCGCTTGCACAGTGCTCCTTGGGATGTTTAAAGCTTGGGAAATCTTTTTGTATCCAAATCCGGCTTTAAACTTCTCCACAACAGTATTATGGACCTGCCTGGTGTGTTCCTTGGTCTTCATGATGCTCTCTGCGCTTTCAACAGAACCCTGAGACTATCACAGAGCAGGTGCATTTATACAGAGACTTGATTACACACAGGTGGATTCTATTTATCACCATCAGTCATTTAGGACAACATTGGATCATTCAGAGATCCTCGCTGAACTTCTGGAGTGAGTTTGCTGCACTGAAAGTAAAGGGGCCGAATAATTTTGCACGCACCACTTTTCAGTTTTTTATTTGCTAAAAAAAGTTTAAAATATCCAATAGATTTCGTTCCACTTCACAATTGTGTCCCACTTGTTGGTGATTCTTCACAAAAAATTAAAATTTTATATCTTTATGTTTGAAGCCTGAAATGTGGCAAAAGGTTGAAAAGTTCAAGGGGGCCGAATACTTTCGCAAGCCACTGTATGTGTTTGGGTTTAAAGGGATGAGGTGGCAAACATATTAATGGTCGAGAGTCAGAGGGCAGGGAGGTGCACTATGAACTGTTGGGAGAGAGAAGTTTTTGCACCCACCCTACTTTATTTCTGATAAGTCAAAATGGGATCTAATTGCATCTGGCGGAGCAGGAATGGTTACAAAATAGGGGGTCCATCTGGTGATATGACATGTATACGATGGAGCAGCGCTATATAAATACACTCTAAATAATGAATAATCTGTGCAATATTGTAATAAAAAATCAATAAAAAAGCAATTAAAAGTATAATGCCCCGTACACACGGTCGGATTTTCCGATGGAAAATGTCCGATTGGAGCGTGTTGTCGGAAATTCCGACCGTGTGTGGGCTCCATCGGACATTTTCCATCGGATTTTCCGACACACAAAGTTTGAGAGCAGGATATAAAATTTTCCGACAACATAATCCGTTGTCGGAAATTCCGATCGTGTGTACACAAATCCGACGGACAAAGTGCCACGCATGCTCAGAATAAATAAAGAGATGAAAGCTATTGGCTACTGCCCCGTTTATAGTCCCGAGGTACGTGTTTTACGTCACCGCGTTTAGAACAATTGGATTTTCCGACAACTTTGTGTGACCGTGTGTATGCAAGACAAGATTGAGCCAACATCCGTCGGAAAAAATCCTAGGATTTTGTTGTCGGAATGTCCGAACAAAGTCCGACCGTGTGTACGGGGCATAACAGTAAAAATATATATAAGTGTGCAAAGCTTCAGTGAAACGTTATGCACCTGTGAAAGTAAACATCAAAGGAGCAATGATGAATCAATATTTCATTAAAAAAAAAGTCCAGTGCAAAAAGGTGTTGTTAAATAAATAGTCTCTTCAAATGTGCAAAATGTGCGAAAAAAAAGGGTAAGATAAAGTGGCCCAGTGCAAAGAGATTTAAAATGATGTGATCACACTTGTAGCTCCCTTCCTATTTCTCTTTTCAATCCACACACAGTGTGCTTAGCCTCTTACCTATAAGGAAGACCCTAATGGGTCTAGCCAAGCATCTATACAATCCTCAGTGCCCAGAGGATTGCCCCTGAGGATTGTATAGATGCTTGACTAGACCCATCTTATCTTAACCTTTTTTTCGTACATTTTGCACATTTAAAGAGACGTGGGAGGAGTGGCGTGGAGCGACGTGCTGACGTCACCACGAACCACGCTTTTCCCGGAAGCAACGTGCAGCGATCGAGAGCCGGCTGGCTCGAACATTATATGAAAACGCTTTTATACCTACGGTTACATTGTAAGTGCAATATAGTTGGTTTTAACTAATAATTGTTTTTAAAGAATTACGCTATGGAAGCCTTTCTATTCTTACATGGGGAATGAGCGAATACCTTTCATGCTGTGGATATCTTAAGTGGAGTATCTGGAAACACCTTGCTATCCAAGTACAGAGACCAGAGGCTGGGGAAAAAGCCACAGGGATATGCGATCTCCTTAAACAAGAGATCTAGCAAGCTGGTAAGCGGCAGTATTATCAGTGGTGGAGGATCTTTCCTGTTGTACCCTGTCACATCTTCTTGGGTGTTGTGGTTTTATGTCACTATGGAATAGAGGGTTGAGGAATCATTGTTTATACTTCTACTTTGAACTTTACATTGTGTGGAATATCTGTTCAGTAATTGGACACTCAGAGAGCTCCTGTAGTTTTTCATTGTGTTCTTTGTATACACGTTTTATCAGTACTATGTTATCTTATTGACATAGCATAGGGTTTGATGGAGTATTTATCACCTCCACTTTTTCTGATGCACAGGCAATAATTTATGTCACAATCAATTTTCATCACATTATTCATTTAGCGCAACTTTTTCTTTTATCCCCAAGCATTGACGTCCCGGCATTGGACCGGCGTTATCATAAGATCCGGGCCAAGGGGCGGGACTGGGAGTGACGCCGAGCCGAGTACACAGGAGATCCGGCTCTTATTCGGCAGCGCTCGTCCCCTCCTTCCCCTCAGTGGCAGCCTATATTTCGGCAATGCTGCAGGCAGGCACTATTTAGACTGCAGATGGGCACTGATTAGGCTGTAAATGGGCACTGATTAGACTGCAGATGGGCACTGATTAGGCTGCAGATGGGCACTGATTAGACTGCAGACGGGCACTGATTAGACTGCAGATGGGCACTGATTAGACTGCAGATGGGCACTGATTAGGCTGCAGATGGGCACTGATTAGACTGCAGACTGGCACTGATTAGACTGCAGATGGGCACAGATCAGGCTGCACTGAAGCTGTAGATGGGCACTAATCAGGCTGCCTTGATGCTCACTGACCATTATTTTGTTTCAAAGTGGTTTAATTTTTTAAAAAAGTTTTTTTTCCTGAAACTTCCCTCTTAAATTGGGGTGGGTGTTATACGCCGATAAATACGGTAATTATAATGTTTTTTTTATCTATATAAAACTGTTTTGCCTTTCATTTCTATTTTAAACTGACTGGGTTGTTTTACAAGGTGATCGTTTACAATCACTTTAAGAACTATCTTTAGCATAAAGAAGAACAAGAAGTCCTGGAAGTGATGGTTTGGCCTCCACAGAGCCCTCAACATCATTGATTCTGTCTGGGATTACATGAAGAGACATAAGAATTTGAGGCAGCCTACATCCACAGAAGATCTGTTGTTAGTTCTTCAAGATGTTTGGAGAAACCTACCTCCTGAGAACTGTGTGCAAGTGTACCTAGAAGAATTGATACTGTTTTGAAGGCAAAGGGTGGTCACACCAAATATTGATTTGATTTGGATTCTCTTCTGTTCATTTAGTTTTCATTTGGTTAAATGATAAAAATAAACTATTAACACTTCTATTTAAAGCATTTTTTTTGCACCCGCCTAAAAATTTTGCTCAGTATTGCATGCAGGGCCGTCTTTAGCGCAGGGCAAACGGGCACTTGCCCTGGGCCCAAACTTTGTTGGGGGGCCCGCGCTAGCCGTGAATTGGGGCCCCGATGACAGCTTTGCAGAGCGCACAGAGGACACGGGAGGATGTATTCCTCGCTAGCCAGCTGAGAGGGGGCGGGTGCGGGGCCGGGAGCTCCACTGACGCTCTGACCCCGCCCACGTGCAGCCTGTGTACTCGGAAAAGAGCTTCTGTGTTGAGAGCCAGTGATCGGAGTGCGAGTGTCAGTGGAGCTTCCGGCCCCGCCCCCTCTATACTGGCTGGTGAATACAGAGGTCCGGGGGCGGGGCCGGGAGCTCCAATGACACTCTCACTCCCATCACTGGCTCTCACTACAGGCGCTCTATACCCAGTACACAGGCTGCACGTGGGCGGGGTCAGAGCGTCAGTGGAGCTCCCGGCCCCACCCCTCTCAGCTGGCCAGCGCGGAATACATCCTCCCATGTCCTCTGTGCGCTCTGCAAAGCTGTCATCAGGGCGACAATTCATGGGTGATGTGGGCCCAGGGCCCACCCAACAAAGCATCAGTGGACCTCCCAGCTGCTTTAGTGAGAGCAGAGAGTGGAAGCCCCGCCCACAGTCCTGAATGTATGTAGTGAGTTTGGCTGGCCAGGTATGTCCTTACAACCATAGAATGCCTGAATGTTTAAACCCTGAGCTGTGTTATTCAACTGTAAAGCTGTGCATTGCTGAAAGTTCTCTGACCATCCCCTGTATAATGTCTGCAGTCTCTGATTGTCTCCTGCAGTATTTCCGCAGTCTCTGATTGTCTCCTGCAGTATGTCCGCAGTCTCTGGTAATCTCCTGCAGTATGTCCGCAGTCTCTGATTGTCTCCTGCAGTATGTCCGCAGTCTCTGATTGTCTCCTGCAGTATGTCCGCAGTCTCTGGTAATCTCCTGCAGTATGTCCGCAGTCTCTGATTGTCTCCTGCAGTATGTCCGCAGTCTCTGATTGTCTCCTGCAGTATGTCCGCAGTCTCTGATTGTCTCCTGCAGTATGTCCGCAGTCTCTGATTGTCTCCTGCAGTATGTCGCAAGTCTCTGTTGTCTCCTGCAGTATGTCCGCAGTCTCTGTTGTCTCCTGCAGTATGTCCGCAGTCTCTGTTGTCTCCTGCAGTATGTCCGCAGTCTCTGTTGTCTCCTGCAGTATGTCCGCAGTCTCTGTTGTCTCCTGCAGTATGTCCGCAGTCTCTGATTGTCTCCTGCAGTATGTCCGCAGTCTCTGTTGTCTCCTGCAGTATGTCCGCAGTCTCTGTTGTCTCCTGCAGTATTTCCGCAGTCTCTGGTAATCTCCTGCAGTATGTCCGCAGTCTCTGATTGTCTCCTTCAGTATGTCCGCAGTCTCTGATTGTCTCCTGCAGTATGTCCGCAGTCTCTGATTGTCACCTGCAGTATGTCCACAGTCTCTGATTGTATCCTGCAGTATGTCCGCAGTCTCTGATTGTCTCCTGCAGCATGTCCGCAGTCTCTGATTGTCTCCTGCAGCATGTCCGCAGTCTCTGATTGTCTCCTGCAGTATGTCCACAGTCTCTGATTGTCTCCTGCAGTATGTCCACAGTCTCTGATTGTATCCTGCAGTATGTCCGCAGTCTCTGATTGTCTCCTGCAGCATGTCCGCAGTCTCTGATTGTCTCCTGCAGTATGTCCACAGTCTCTGATTGTCTCCTGCAGTATGTCTGCAGTCTCTGATTGTCTCCTGCAGTATGTCCGCAGTCTCTGAACCTCTCCTGTAGTATGTGTATTAATGTGCCCCTTTACTTGCTCAATTATTTGGGATTGCTCCACTGCTCAGTGTGAGGTAATGATGTGCATGAACCTCTAGCAACCAATCAGCAAACAGTAGTGATCTGCTTTAATCTCTACCAACCAATCAGTAAGTGCTAATGATGTGCTGTAACCCCTAGCAACCAATTAGTGAGCGCTAATAATGTACATTAACCTCTAGCAACCAATCGGCAAGCAGAAATTATGTGTTGTAACCTCTAGAAACCAGTCTTTGAGCAGTAATGATAGGCTGTAACCTCTGGCAAACAATTGCAATCGCTGCGTGATCTGCTGCAGTAAACTGATTTTGAGTCTACCTGCTATTTTTTGTATGTGTCAGAATGGAGGGGGGGGGGCCCCAAGAAAATGTTTGCCCAGGGCCCAATCAAAATTAAAGACGGCCCTGATTGCATGTCACCCCAAAAATATAAAAATGACCGCACTAAGCAGGAGAGCACATCGTGGTCAGTTCTCTAGCTGTGCTGGGAACTCAGTGGGCTCTCCTCTAATGACCAGGCTTGTCCTGACACACCCCTGCTGCAAGCCATTTGGGAAGCTCAGTGTGCCGCTGCTTCTCCTCCCCCCAGTTCATATGCAGCTGTGAACAGAGGGAATGTGATCACTCATAAAAAAAAGGGAAAAAAAGTATTTATATATTTTTGTATATATATATCTATACACAAATATTTTGCCTTTCATTTTTATTTTAAACTGAATGGGGTTTTTTACAAGGTGATCATCTACAATCACTTTAAGTTTGTGTCCAATAGTCTGAGTGTTTATTGTTTAAAATAGGAATAAATTGACAAAGCTACCAGTCATGTCCCAATCTGATTGGTTACGCCACCAATAAAATACCTTGCAGTTGTATTCTTCATCAAGTTGCTGAGTTATCGCCAGTTGTTTTGTAAGAACACTAAATGTTTGATTGTGTAAAGCTATGTGTCACAAAATATAGATTGCTTTGGATTCCGCTATATGAGTGTGCAGGCAAATCTGGTAAAAGATCGAGACCCAGCAGAAGGTATTACTTATAACTACTCTTTCTGCATAGAAAGTTAAAAGGCCAGCCACGACAGGCTTATAGCTTGCACCACTGTAAGAATAATACACGTAATAAAAGATAACATTTGCGCCTTTGAGGAATCATAGTGCCTTTTTCAGGCCAATAATTGGGAAGCGTTCAAAGAAAGATAACGATCTCTCACCAACCATCAGCCACCCTGATGGGAATTTTGCATGTATGCTCAAAAACAGGTCATGGCGATAGCCAAGTCGAAACCACAAGAACATTAATAAAAAATGACTCAAAGATAAAAAGGAGACTTAATATACATTATATCTGCACAGATCTCAAATATACAGCATAACACTGAACTGCTACTAGATGTACTATCCAGTGAAGCAAACTGCAGTTTTCTCATTAATAATGATTTATAAACAGTAAAAAGTCATATGCAAACATAAAACCTAAAAAGTAAAAGATCAACAGCGCAATCTGTGCTTGGCTCATTGCACAATATCTAATTCATTTTTATAGGAAACGAATGTATTTATTAGTATTATCGATCTTGTTAATGATCTACCATTTATGGATCAGACTCTAAGTACATTTTAAAGGGGAACTCTAGCACAAAAAAAAAGATTTCCCAACAGTTAAACAGCAACTTTAGGCAACAACTAAATCATTCTGCAAATTGCTACTGCTAAGCAGAAATATATGAACAGTGTTAAAATCAGAAGGTTAATTCTAGATTATTTTAAAGGGGTCACTTCACCCAAAAATTATATCTTAATAAATCTTATATTTCTTGGGCAATCTATTGGTGGGATCTCTGCACTAAGTGTTCCTGGGTATACACATTTGTTGTGTCCACAGACAGCGATTCCTACTCTCTTTGTTGAAATTTTACATTATTTTTTTCTTAAAGGGTTAGTTCACCTTTTCAGAAAAAATAAAATGGTGAACTAACACCGTACACCCACTCCACTCCTGTCCTCCAGTCCCCACTGTACCTACCTCCATGGATTCTGAGCTGTCAGTGCCCACACAGTCGATAAGCGGTCCGGGCTTTGAGATCTACCATTTATTCATTAGTGGCACCTATGCGCCCCAAGTGCAATATGGGCATAGGTACCTTTATTCATGTATTCTGGGCATGTCCCAAGTTACAAGGCTTTTGGAAAGACGTGATTCAGATTGTTAATGCTGTTGGACACCCTGCCTTGTCTGCTGATTCTTTAATTTTTCTCCTTGGCATTACTGATAATATTGGGATCTTCTGCTATCTTAAACTGTTTATTTTTTATACTGCCTTCTATGCAAGGAGGGAGATTCTGTTAAAAATGGAAATCTCAATATCCTTTTGTGATTGGGTGGAAGACTGCAATTAATGAGGCACTACCGCTGTACAAAATCACGTATGCCAGCCATAACTGCCCCGGAAAATTCTATAAAATTTGGACCAGTTGAGTCGATGCCCAAGGTTTGACTATATGATGCGTTGAGGTATACCCTATGTTGCCAACGATTAATCCAGGTATGTTGCATTCTTGTAACTTTCCCTTGCTGTAAGTGTTTACTTATTGCTTTACAATACGCATTCTGGAATACAAATATTGGACATATCCCCTTCCCCCTCACTCTGCCAATGTTATTTTTTGCATCTTCCCCAATCTATATGTAAGCAGGTTGGAACAGTTAGTGGGTGCTGTCCCGGATGAGAGGGTTGGGGTTAATGCTTGGTCTACTCTCCTGGCCTTTGGTGTTTTTTTTTTTTGTTTGGGTCCGGTCAACTTGTACTTGTGGTATAAAGGGGGCAGTGGTCCTGTCTGAGGGAGTCCCTAGTGGAAGTCCAAGGAGTCAACAGTGGTACCATAGAGTGGTACCATGGGTTGTGAGACCCAGAGAGGATGGATACAGAAGAAGAGATCCACAGGAGTAGGAGAATGTTAAGAAACAGAGAAGAAAACGAATGCGCAAAACCAAGGCGAGCCAAAGCAGCTAAAGAGGACTAAGAAGCCGCCACACATACGGCAGTGTTCCCACACAGAAAAACAATAAGGTAAATAGAGATATGTGGCGCTAACTCAAAGTGCATAAATGTGATAAAATAAATATAATCCAATTCTTCAAGTAAAGTGCATATGCGTAAAGAGCAAAATCACATAAATAAAGTGACTAAACATCCATTAAATTCATAAAAAATGACATTGGATAAATAACAGTGAAATTCATGAAATATGACATCAAATAAATAAATAGACAATTCAAATGATTTATTCACCTTCATTTGAATTGTCTATTTATTTATTTGATGCCATATTTCATGAATTTCATTGTTATTTATTCGATGTCACTTTTTATGAATTTAATGGATGTTTAGTCACTTTATTTATGTGATTTTGCTCTTTACGCATATGCACTTTACTTGAAGAATCGGATTATATTTATTTTATCACATTTATGCACTTTGAGTTAGCGCCACATATCTCTATTTATCTTATAGTAGGAGAATGTTGTTTGTTATGGCCTGCAACAGAGACTTTTAACTTAGGGTTCGCCCTGAAAATACCAGCACAGTACTATGCCCCTGAAGGATCTACACTTGCATGAGAGAACCTGTAAAGGACTATGGACACTGAGAAGCACTTTTTCAGGTATGCCGGGGCAGCACACCAGCCTGTAGTTATAGTTGGGGAATTAGGGAAGTATTATGTCTTGCCTGTTGGACTGTAAAATGTATCTTTGCACTCTTATTAAGTAAAGCATTCAAAACCTTGTCCTTGTCTGGTCTTAAAGTGATTGTAAAGCTACTTTTTTATTTTTTAAAAATAACAAACATGTCATTCTTACCTCCACTGTGCAGGTTGTTTTGCACAGAGTGGCCCTGATCCTCGACTTCTGTGTTCCCTCCCTGCATCGTATAACCCCCTAGGAGAAGCACTCTCCCAGAGGGGTTACCTTGCGGGTGCGCTCCCGAGTCTAGCATTCAGCGTCCATAGACGCAAAATGTAGGACTCGGCCCTACTCCCGGTGCCCGCGTCATTGAATTTGATTGACAGCGGTGGGAGCCAATGGCTGCACTGCTATCTATCTATCCAATCAAGAGCCGAGAACCCCGGGCAGAGGAGGAGTGCCTTTCCTGCCGATGGAAATTACAGGACTCAGGTGAGTAAAATGGGTGGGTCTAGGGGATCGGTCACTAGAAGAGGTTTTTTTCACCTTAATGCATAGAATGCATTAAGGTGAAAAAACACGAGGGTTTACAACCCCTTTAGGCTACTAAAGAGGTGTATCGCAAGTAACCAACACATATAGAGTTAACAAGTGGGTCTTGACACATTGGGGTAATAGCGTAGAGTGGAGTGATATGAAGTCACAAGTGGTTGCCAAGAGTAATGGAAGTGTAGCAAGCATCCTGTCAATAGTACCTGTTGTAGGTGGCACAGTCTCTGGCAGCGAGGGAGATGTTGGCGGTACTCCTTACACCAGCTGTCTGTCTCTCATAGCATTATTAGCAGTAATCAGGATGTAGTATGGTAAAGAGTACTGTAATCCACTGCACTGTAGCCCATAAATGACTTTGATATCTTGTACATTATACCCATGCCCAACCCACAACCCAAAGGACCGTGGCATCTTTCTGGGCCATCACTTAGAGCTTCCCTACTACAATAGCCATGCTATCATAAGTTTAGCTCTCAGGATAATTCGACAAAATATAGCACACTGCATCAGAATATAGATAGGTTTGGGACATGATTAGCTGAAATGTTTCCTCTGATATTTTTATTCATATGTGTGCTTTGTGTTTGCAAGAAAGCAAGTATGTTGTGCTGTGCTGCCTAGGTATTTTTGGATGTCATTCAAAGTAAATTGCAAGACTATTACCCACATTGTGTGTAGCATGTTGGCACTGCCACAACATGAGTGTGAAATCATTATAAATCTGGAAAGGATTATATATGTTCCCTTTAAGATTAGGAAAATGGTGGAGTGTTTTTATTTTTTTTAAACCACTTCATTTCAATGCTAAAAACACTGCAGGCATTGTAATTTTAGCACTGAGAGCTAAGATAACAATTTGCCTGGGGCTTCCTAACAAAACCAACACTGGAGTTAAATTGACGTGAAGTTTTAAACCCTTCTACCCTGTTCGCCAAGTCGGATACTACAATTGGCTTACCTTCTACTACATACTTGGTCAACTATATTGCTACTATCAAGGCAATTCCAAGTGCTTCAAACTCAACATGCTTGCTACAAAAAATTAAAATAAATAAAACAGCCCCTTGCCAGGGTGAAAACAGGTACCCCCAGAGCCCATGTTTTGCTCATATACAATACCCATTCTCTTGGTGACCCTGAGCTTCCTCCACCATCCTAACCTTGCCAACATAGGGCTCCTTACTCCTAGACTTTAACTTTCAGGTAGTTTTGACAAAAAATCACAGTCCATTTTAACCACTTCCCTACCCGCCTATAGTCAAATGATGTCCAAAGATGGGATCTCCCATCCTGGGTGGACGTCATATGACGGCCTCGGGTTCCCGGCCACATAGGGGGCACGCGCGCGTTGCTCAGGACCCGGTGCGTGTGCCCGGCGGCCGCGATCTCCGCCGGGCACCCGTGATTGCCCGTTAACCGTGCCGGACCGTGGATGTGTGTGTGTAAACACACACATCCACGTCCTGTCAGCTCAGAGGAGAGCGATCTGTGTTCCCAGAACAGCGGAACACTGATCGGTCTCCTCCCCTTGTACGTCCCCGCCCCCTACAGTTAGAAGCATTCCCTAGGAAACACATTTAACCCCTTGTGTCCCCCTAGTGGTTAACCCCTTCACTGCCTGTCACATTTACACAGTAATCAATGCAATTTTATAGCATTGATCGCTGTATAAATGTGAATGGTCCCAAAAATGTGTCAAAAGTGTCCGATGTGTCTGCCATAATGTCGCAGTCACGAAAAAAAATCGCGATCGCTGCTATTATTAGTAAAAAAAAAAAAAAAATTGCCATAAATCTATCCCGTATTTTATAGACAGTATAACTTTTGCGCAAACCAATCAATATACGCTTATTGCGATTTTTTTTTACCAAAAATATGTAGAAGAATACGTATCGGCCGAAACTGAGGAAAAAATTATTTTTTTTTTTAAAAAAAAATTGGGATATTTATTATAGCAAAAAGTAAAAAATATTGTGTTTTTTTCAAAATTGTCGCTCTTCTTTTGTTTATAGCACAAAAAATAAAAACCGCAGAGGTGATCAAATACCACCAAAAGAAAGCTCTATTTGTGGGGAAAAAAGGACATCAATTTTGTTTGGGTACAACGTCGCACGACCGCGCAATTGTCGTTTAAATTGCGACAGCGCTGAAAACTAAAAATTGGTCTGGGAAGGAAGGGGGTGAAAAGGCCCGGTATTGAACCGGTTAAAATTAAAAATGCCCTGAAACCATTGCTTATCGTACCAGTTTACAAACCTGTGCTTGCTTGTAAAAATGTGACAACATTTCCAGCACCTGCAAAATTTATGGCACGTTCAGGAACATTGCTGGAGACGATAGTGCCCACTAAAATGAGTGTATGATATATGACCAAAATCATTTACTGTTCCCCCAACCATCTGTGTAATACACAACTTTTGTCAACATTAAGTCTCCTCCGAGTTAAATAACTTTGATTTAATTTAGCATAGCCAGGCATTGCCATCTAGTGCGGCGTAGATAATTCATATAGATCGTTTTTCCATGTGATCGCATTTTAAAAAGAGAGCTTGCAACAGAGATGCTTTCCAAAATGCTGTTCGTAGCAAGACAATATAATTACAGCTGGGTCTCCAAGGGATCAGTGAGTTGTTTGGTTTTGCACAAATAAAGCACACTGCAGGAAAATTGCATCTCGAAATGTGCCAGTGTCTTCTATTATATTAAACGCAACATGCATTCGCTGGGAGAATTAGATTATTGTACATTGAAATGAATGCACAGAGTATCAGTTTTCGTGCTAAACTATACTACTATTCTATTTTCCTACAGAGGGAAAACATGCTGGTGTCTGCTAAAAAAAAGTTTTTAATTAACTTATTATGTGTTCTATTCCAAAACTGAACACAGAGCAGCATGGTTGATAAATGGTTGGATTTCTTGCCTTGCAACAGTAGGGTACTCCTGAGTTTGATTTCCACCAAAGACATTATCTGTGTGGGGCTCTCACTGGGTTTCCTCCCACAACCCAAAAGCATACTAGTAAATTTGCTTGCTTCTGCGCAAAGCTTTCACTAGGAGTGATAGGGCAATTATGCTTTGTGTCCTTTTGGGATCAGGGACTAATGTGAACAGTTCAGTGTTCTCTGTAAACTACTCTGGAGCAAGTATCAGCACTGTATAAACTAAATATCTGGTATAATTATTTTCTACACTGATCAGCTGTTTCAACAAATAACCATGTAGTTACAATGTCCCAACCACTTGCATTTCTTTTTCCTTGGGGTACCTGATAATTCCCAATGGGCTTCCAAGGACAGTGAACCCCTGATTTTGAGGGCCAAGGACGACACTAATAAAAGCCCTCTAGAAAGAATTATTCCTTTCCATGAATCATCTATTTTCAGATTGAAATGTTCTAACATACAGGATGTGAAGGATGTGAGAACCAGGAAGTGGAGTATTATACCAGCAAAGATGACTAGGTTTAGAGCAATGTCTTTCTGCTTTTTTGCCCAGTGTCCATGCTAATATGGGGCAGGGTTTATACACCAGAGGTCTTTGTGTCTCCTAATAAAAAATTGGTAAAAGTACAAAGTCATTGGGTTTGTCAAAGACCAGTTATGTCAGAAGAATACAAGCAGCTTTGCTAAGTGGTGACAGCCTAAAAATTGCTTAACATGACTGATGAAATAGCTTGCTGGTCCAGGTTCCAAGTGGGATACCCCTGCTGAAAGCAACAGGTAATGAGTATAGAGGTTTGCCAACCTTCAATTCTCTGAAAGAGCAATACAATCTCCCTAGTTTGTGTTTGTTTAGATACCTCCTACTGCGCCACACTTTTCAGGCACAATTTTGCAATCAACCGGTTATTCTGGTCCTCTTGGGAATCAAGTCTTTACTGCATGGTGATTCCCTTGCAAAACCACTATCAACTATATATAAGAACCTGTTACCGACTATACATGATGGTCTGGATGAACTGTTGTCCTGCTGGCGCAGCGAGGCCCTGGAGTTGGATACTGAAGACTGGGAGGACATCCTAAGCAACAGTTGGTCTCTACCTGGGACCTGCCAATACGATTTAAAATCCTGCATATAATATACTTCAGGCCCTAAAAATTGCATACGATTTTTCCATCACCCTCTGCTAAATGTTGGCGTTATCTGAAAGACCTGGCAACGTTTATACATGTCTTCTGGGAATGCCCTGTCATCTAGTCCTTTTGGACAGCTGTGTCCAAGTGTATAAGCTCTGTAACCTCTATATCTGTATCCTTATCTGTTGACGTTTATATCCTGCGTTTGGTTCACCTTTTGGCTATGTCTAGAGCCATGAAAACATTGATAGGCTTGCTCCTGTTTTACGCACGTACGGCCATGCTTTTAAATTGGAAGTCCCCGCAGGCTCCTACAACTAATCTCTGGAACCACTTAATTAATGCAGCAGTCCCAATATATAATTTACTTATATGTCCCAAAAAATTCTCAAAGGCCTGGGATCTTTGGATAGACTCTACTGATATGGTCGCATCTAATGATACACCGGATTAGTTCATGGCGGTTATTATTTCTCCTTTTTTGAGTGTGGAAATGGGCATTATGCTCCCTCTTTTTCTTTTTCTTTATGCTTCTTTTTATTCTCCTCTGTTGGAAGTTTTGTCATTTCATTTTTCATTTTTTTCACTAATAACAACGCATTGCATGTCGGAGAGTACTAGTTGCCTTGTAATAGGATGTTTATTGTGTTTTTTCTCCTTTATGTTGTTATTTAAACCTGGGTATGCCAAATAGGCTTTGTTTTGTACTATACAGCTAAATACTTAATGAAGAGAATTTGCAAAAAACTGGCATTGGCAGGGGCGGGCCTCCTATATAGGTTGAGGTCACATGGTGCTGGGCAGGAGTAGTCGACTGGGTGATGTGAAGAATGGAGTGCTAGACAGCTGCAGGAGCACACCCCCATCTGGGGGGGGGGGGTGGGATCGCAGGAGGAGGCCTTGAGAGAACTGTGAGGGAACATTGCCTTTACGCGGTCATTGGCAGTGTCTCTGTCACCACACAGTCGGTGGCAGGGAACTCCTGGGGCAGAGGGGCAGGAGAAGCTGTCGGAACGCATGGTCCCGGAAAGTTCCTCATCAAGGACTCAGGGCTGGAAGGTTGGAAGGTCGGTGAGTGTTACCACAGTGGATGGCTGCAGGATGTGCCAGGGATTCTGTAAGGGAACTCTGCTTCTACACGGTCACTAGCAGAGTCTTTATCATGCACACAGTGGATGGTGAAGAGTCCTGGATCAGAGAAGAGACTGTGGGGATGTGTGTGTCAGATCAGTGTGGCCAGGGAACACATGATTTGCAAGTTGGACTGGCTGGAAGCAGTAGTCCATTTCCTAGAAGATAGACTTTAACCTACTGGGCCTCCGGGGAGAGGTTCTGCAGGCCTCAGGCCTAGTAGCAGCGAGTCACTAGAGCCAGTAGAGGGGCTTATTCAGAGTGAGTTCTTCATACCCATTAGAAGAGGATGTGTTATACCTTAAACGTAATTACAAGTTGTGCAGGAGGAAACAAAGTGTGCAAGGAGAAGCAAGTTTGAGTAGGTGGTGAAGAGAACTAAGACCACTACTTTTACACGGTCAAAAGTGATGTTTCTGTCCCTCACACGGTGATGGATGGAGAACTCTTAGTAACATGGAGATGCAGGGAGCAATAGTCTGCATAGGAGATGCAGAGGGAGTAACAGTCTGCAGGGAGCTGCAGGAGAAGATTTCTACTTAGTCAGTGTTCACATTCAATCTTCAGGCTCTAAATATGATCAAAGTATATTGAAAGCTGTAAATATGATGGCAATGATTAATTCTATGGGCATCTCATGTCCCAATTCCTATCCAAGTTGTACCCCCCAATAAAACAACAAAAACAGAGCTCGCAAATGACTGTTCATTGTCTCTGGAAAGGATGCATGAAGTCTGGCAGTGGGGTGGTTTGGCGGATTGTTTGTCAGTAGTGGCTACAATACCTCATTTAAGAGCCAAAATGATGATCACATGACCGGCCAGCTCTCTCCTCCTCCTCCCCTCCAGACTGACATCAGCAGAGGAATCTCAGCTTCGCCCGCTGCATCTCAGAGGAGAAAAGGAGAGAGCTGCCTGGTCATGTGATCGCAATCTCGGCAATGAAATGAGGTATTTGCAGCGTTTATTTTTATAAATCACACACAGAGGGGCATACTACAATAGGAGGCAGTGCTGATGCTGTATACAGGTTAGAGTGGCTTAACAACCACTTTAAGATCGCAGGGAGAAATATCAACAACCGGAGATATGCAGACAATACCACACTAATAGCAGAAAGTGAAGTGAAGAACTAAAGAGTCTCTTAATGAAGGTGAAAGAGGAGAGCGCAAAAGCTGGCCTGAAACTGTTCAGAGCTAGCAGCGTGAAGTCCATTCGTGCAGACCATTCTGCAGGCGGCCGTGCGCGACTATCCACTTCCGGACCGCCCACTGTATATATACGTAATTTTTTTGAAGATGGATATCACGGTAACGGCAGCAGCTGCTGCCACAACCGAGGTATCCATCTTTTCAGCGGGTGGTTCCGTACATGATAATGGTGGTCTCTGCGGCGGGTTCGCTGCGAGATCACCGTTATCGGCGGCGGGAGAGGTGCCACCCCCCCTCCCGCCGCTCTCCCGCACCCTCCGCCGCTTACCAGAGCCGTCGGTAGCGGCGGAGGCGATCGGGTCCTTTCCCTGCTTAGGTATGGAGACGAGTGAGGCTAAGATGGCCCCCACCCGTCTCCATACCATGTAACGGCCGGAGCGACGTCATTACGTCAGCTCCGCCCACTTCTCTTAAAGGCACAATTTTTTTGTGTCATTTTTTTAAACGACTTTTTTTTTTTTTTTTTTTGCATTTTAGTCTAAATATCTGAGGACTTTTTGACCCCAGATCTCATATTTAAGAGGACCTGTTATGCTTTTTTCTATTACAAGGGATGTTTACATTCCTTGTAATAGGAATAAAAGTGATCCAATTTTTTTTTTTTAAAAAACAGTGAAAAAATAAATAAAATAAAGTAAAATAAATAATAATAAAATTTTTTTTTTTAAAGCGCTCTGTCCCGACGAGCTCGCGCGCAGAAGCGAACGCATACGTGAGTAGCGCCCGCATATGAAAACGGTGGTCAAACCACACATGTGAGGTATCGCCGCGACCGGTAGAGTGAGAGCAATAATTCTAGCCCTAGACCTCCTGTGTAATGCAAAACATGCAATCTGTAGAATTTTTTAAACGTCGCCTATGGAGATTTTTAAGGGTAAAAGTTTGACGCCATTCCACGAGCGGGTGCAATTTTGAAGCGTGACATGATGGGTATCAATTTACTTGGCGTAACATTATATTTCACAATATAAAAAAAAATTGGGCTAACTTTACTGTTGTCTTATTTTTTTTTTCAAAAAAGTGAATTTTTTCCAAAAAAAGTGCGCTTAGAAGACCGCTGCGCAAATACGGTGCAAAAAAAAGTATTGCAATGACCGCTATTTTATTCTCTAGGGTGTTAGAAAAAAAACAATATTTAATGTTTGGGGGTTCTAAGTAATTTTCTAGCAAAAAAAACTGTTTTAAACTTATAAACACCTAAAATCCAAAACGAGGCTGATCTTAAAGTGGCTATACTATACATTGCTCGATTTTAACATCTTGGATGCAAGTGCATATTTCTTATTGAATGAATGAATGAATGAAAGATTTGTATAGCGCTACAAATGCGAACTGAATCGCCTCAAGGATTTATTATTCAATAAATACATTTTTATAAAAATGTATGAGCCGCTTCCATTGCTTTACATATTGCTTGATGTGACAAACGAGATCAAGGAGACATACAAGCCTGAATTTGCTTCCTGAAGCTGGCTGACCACTTAACTTCAGAGGAGAATTTACATATGATCTCTTTGTTGGATCATTTCTTTTGGTAAGTGGCCAACCTTATGCATACAGCATTGTGGTGATACACCCTTTATGTGGAATCAATCTATGTGCACTTATACTGCGTACACACGATCGGAATTTCCGACAACAAATGTTCGATGGGAGCTTGTTGACCTGTGTATGCTCCATCGGAAGTTTTTTGTGGGAATTTCCGACAACAAAAATTTGAGAGCTGGTTCTCAAATTTCCCGACAACAAAATCCGTTGTCGGAAATTCCGATCGTGTGTACACAATTCCGACGCACAAAATTCCACACATCCTCGGAATCAAGCAGAAGAGCCGCACTGGCTATTGAACTTCATTTTTCTCGGCTCGTCGTACGCGTTGTACGTCACCGTGTTCTTGACGTTCGGAATTTCCGACAACATCTATGTGACTGTGTGTATGCAAGACAAGTTTGAGCCAACATCCGTCGGAAATAAATCCAGGATTTTGTTGTTGGAATGTCCGATCGTGTGTACGCGGCATAAGATTTTTCCGTTGGAATAGCATGTGGGAAGCTGGAATCACTTTTATTTTTATTTTTTATGCACATACATTTGAACTGTGGAACACTGTTTATTTTCATTTTCATTTTTTTGTTTTGCACATTTGGTTTCATCACCTGCAATTTCATAGCAGTTTTTTTCAAATAAGCATTCACATGTTAAACATTTATTTTTTGAGTTTGTTTAACTTTTATGGTTTAGTTGTTTGAAGATTACCTTCCAGATCACCATTTAGTGTCAATTGTTACACATTTGATATTGTATTGTTTAGAATTTGGGATAGTCAAATTACAGCTCATCTTATCCATTCACAACCCATATTTCCTCACTATTCAAGGATTTTTTGATTGCAGCAGATTTTGACTTTTCATGATTTTGGGGCCAAGCGCAACTTTTGCATTGTCATTTTAAATGATGTAAGTTGCCCCGTGAACATTTGTTTATAGCCCAGTGTGAGGTTATGTACTAAAACTGGAGCGTGCAAAATCTGGTGCAGCTCTGCATAGAAACCAATCAGCTTCCAGGTTTTATTGCCAAAGCTTAATTGAAAAAGCTGGAGTTAGAAGCCAATTGGCTACTGCCGAAGTTAGAAGCTGATTGATTGGCTACCATGCACAGCTGCACCAGGTTCTGAGTGCTCCAATTTTATTAAATCTACCCCTATGTGACTGACCCTACCAACATAAGCACTGTGCATATGAGAGGGGGCCAGAGCCAGAGGTCTGGTTGTGGTTGATGATACTGCAGCGAGTTTAGAGGGAGAGATTGTCCTTATATGCATTACCATGACGCCAGATTTGGGAAAGTTGCCACTGTACGATCAATCTGCATTGTGTGTAATATCTGGTTTATGCAGAAGGAAGGAACACTATACTAGAAGCATGGTTTCCCGTTACTGCCCCAAACAGAAATTTAGATTCTGGTAAGCTATCGACTTTGCATTACAAATGAATACATTTTATTTCTCGCCTGAAGAAGTGAACAAGCCTCCGAAGTTATCCATTCTCAATTACACTTTCACTGAACTTGCTACTTTAGAATATTAAATCAATATTTACCTTATAAGCCCCAAATGATTGCAAATAATATAAACCTTTATTACCAAATTGGCCTTCACGTCGGTGACAATTTGCATTTAAGCTGATGAAAATTTTGTGCATTAAGTTTGAAATCATTTGCAGTTCACAAAACGGCGACGTATTGCTGCAATCACAGTCAAATAATAAAAAGATATTACGGGACTGGATAGACATTGTTATATTTCTATAGGGCTAGAAGAGAAAACTTCAAAGTCTCATGTCTTAAAGTCATTTACTATAACCATCCCGAAGACTGTTCCATTTTTCCCTGGGAGCAGTAAAATTGCTTTTAAATTGGCGGCCGGGAGACGACGTGATTACTAAGCCAGTTTATTCCATTTCAATAGGCAATTTTTAATGCATTTCACAATGCATTATCTGCCCATCATTTATTTCTCTGTGTTTGGTTAAATAGTAGGAATATGTCCTTAAAAAAATACAATTCTTTCACATGGCGTGCTATATTTTGAGAGTAAGTGACCTGGTTATTGCCTGAAGGAAGTCGTAAAGATGTACAGCTTGGAAAATGGGAGAAGTACATTGCATGAATAAATATAAATGCAGAGTGTAGACTGTGCAAATAAATGTTATTTCTGCAGTGCATACACACAGCGTGCTACACACAGCATACACGTACATACAGACAGCGAGACAGACAAGGATCATAGGGGCAGACTGGCTCTCTGAAAGGAGCACAGCCTCTGGCAGCCATAAAACAAGTGTATCTTTAGTTAGAAGGATTAGGTCATTTCTTTAATGGATACTAATCTTCTTAGCAGCTGGGTAAACTATTATACTGAACCTTTGCTAAGGTGGAAGAATTGAATTTTATTGTATAGTCTCTTGGGTTGTGCTTCCTTGGGCCTTGTATAATATAAGTGAGACCCCGAATTGAGATAACCTTGTCTCAGGGCATTGTACGCACCTGGAATCAGAACAGATAGGCTTTTGTTTGCTGCTTTCTTTCCATACAAGTCTATGGGAATGCAAAAGCAGGTGAAGCAGGTCAACTACCCATGCAATTCATTCTAAATGACCTCAGAAGCTTATCAAACTGATGTCAAACGCACTCTGCATTTGCTCATCCAAACACATGCTGTGGGAGTAAAATGCATTAGTGAGTGTATGTACTAGATGGAGTGGTTTGTATATTGGAGAGACCAATAAATTAATTCTGAGGTCTTTGTTATAATGAACGGTTCCCCTCTTTCCTTTAGACATCAAAGAAATTCTGGAAAGCCGCACTCCAAAAATATTTGTCTTTATTCAATAAGGTGTCATCCAAAATACAGGTCACAGCAAAATGGAACAAAGCTTACGCGTTTTGCACTACAAGGAGTGCTTAGCACTCCTTGTAGTGCGAAACGCGTAAGCTTTGTTCCATTTTGCTGTGACCTGTATTTTGGATGACACCTTATTGAATAAAGGAAAATATTTTTGGAGTGCGGCTGTCCAGAATTTCTTTGATGTCTAACTGCCATAGCATTGCCAGCACCTGGACTTCTAGACTGAAGGAGATGCCTTTTACCTTGATCTGACCCACCTGGAGCGGTGATACCCTCTCTCCCCTCTTTCCTTTCTGGAGCTTCTACAGAGACTTTGTGAGTGGCTAATAACTACAGGGCACCAGCTCCCGTGATCAGTGGTTGCTAATCTACATGCAGGGCGCCGGATGCATACATTTTAATGCTTTGATTTTTGTTGAAGCCCGTGATTAGAGCCTGAGGCTCTAATTGGCTTCAAAAAGGTTGGGCTCTGTGCCCTGAGCCCACCCAGTTGTATGACAATAGCGAATTAATACTCGCTATTGTCTTCCTGCTTCTCCTCCCGGCCAATCAGGAAGCGGGTCTTAAGACCAGATTGGCCGAGAGGAGAAGCGACTGTATTGCAGAAGCAGGAGGAAAGGCGCCGAGGAGGAGATGCAAGGGGAAGCCGCTGAAGCTGTCCCCAACCTGGATGGGGCTGGTGGGTGGGCGGGCAAACGATGGGGAGGAGGGGGGGTTTGTTTGTCGATTGACTGAGCGACAGGGAGGGGGTGGGGTTTTGGCAGACCGAATGATGGGGGGGTCGGGTGGTTTGTTTGCTGGCCCCCCCTCAGAAAAAAATTGAGCACCATCTGCCACTGATCAAATCAAAAAGATAGCATCTGCTTTTCAGGATGACAGTCCATTTGTGGGTGCTCATACTTACCATGCTGATACCAATATACAGCAGACTGTAGAGCCCTCTATACACAAAACTGAAGATCCTGTTTTTTTTTAACATTTTTTTATGCCAGGTTGATGACTGTAGTGTTCAGACCAGTGGAGGTTGCCATGTATGCTTCACTATTCTCAGATCTTTAGTCACATGGGTTAGGTCTTCAGTTCACTTTAACAACTCTCCTTGGCCTCAGAGGGCCTTTATAAAGATAGGAAAATACATTTTTTGGTCGCTAGGACAGAGTGGTAAATTGTCGGGAAGAGAAGCAGTAAAAAGTGCCCATTTATTAAGTACTGGGCTTTTCAGAGGGAGCTGTAATGGTCACATACAGTGGAGGTGAGCATGGACCTAGTAGGAGCTTGTGCCTACTTCCAATTTGTCATGTTACTCTTGTGTTTTTTTTTTTTAATCTAAACTCCAGACAGATATACACTATATTACCCAAAGTATTAGGACGCCTGCCTTTACAAGCACATGAATTTTAATAGCATCCCAGTCTTAGTCCGTAGGGTTCAATATTGAGTTGGCCCATCCCTTTGCAGCTATAACAGCTTCAACTCTTCTGGGAAGGCTGTCCATAAAGACCTTGCTTTGGTCTTAAGCGAGTTTAAGTTCTGACCTCAATCCGATAGAACAGCTTTGGGATGAATTAGAGGAGAGACTGCGAGCCAGGCCTTCTCATCCACACCAGTGCCTGACCTCACAAAAGCTCTTCTGGAAGAATGGTCAAACATTCCCATATATACACTTCTAAACCTTGTGGACAGCCTTCCCAGAAGATTTGAAGCTGTTATAGCTGGAAACAGCGGGCCAATTCAATATTTAAACCTACGGAATAAGACTGGGATGCCATTAAAGTGGTTGTAAACTCTGCAAAAAAAGAAATAATAATAAAAAAAAAACCAACCTGCAAGACAAAGGCATAATGAGCTAGTATGCATTGCATACTAGCTCATTATAAAATACTTACCTTAGAATGATGCTGTTGCAATGGACCCTGTACACCGCTGTGACGGGCGACATGTCCCGGATTCGCAGGCTCCGGCGCATGCGGGAGCAGCTGGTCACGGCACAGCAGCTGAAAAAAAGGCACGTACGTATACAGTGAATATCTCCTAAACTGTGCAAGTTTAGGAGAAATTCATGGTACCTACAGGTAAGCCTTACTGTAGGCTTACCTGTAGGCAAAAGTGGTTGTAAAGGCACTTTAAAATTCATGTGCATGCAAAGGCAGGTGTCAAAATACTTTTGGTAATATATAATATAATATAGTGTATATGAAAAACACACCGCCCCAGGTGACACACATTTGGGGGGGGGGGGGGTGTCAGGCACTTCCCAGGCACCCCAGGTGCTCCTGAACTTTCCCTGTCATTGCAGCTTTGTAAAAACATTGATTGGATCAGCAGAGAGCTCAGCAGTGTGGGGGAGGCTGTCTGTAACTCCCCCCTGCCATCTCATCAAGTTAGGCTGTCCCACGAGGATGTTCATTATCTCCCGAGACAGCCAGAGGTGGTGGGTGGGGTTGGGGTGTGGCTGCCCCCTCCACTCCTCCTACAGACTCCTCCCCTCAGGCTGACCCCCTCCCGCAGCTAAATAAGAAAGAGGAGGAGAGACCACACACACCACAGCAGCCCGGGAATCTTCTGACATGCTGTAAGTGACTGAGCAATGCACACTGTCACTACATTCAGACCTAATCTGTCTTTATAATACCACCCTAACCTGGCACTATATAGTATATTACCCTAACCTGGCACTATATAGTATATCACCCTAACCTGGCACTATATAGTATATCACCCTAACCTGGCACTATATACCACTCTGACCTGGCACTATATACCACCCTGACCTAGCTCTAAATATCACCCTAACCTGGAACTATATACCACGCTAACCTGACACCATATACCACCCTGACCTGGCACTATATACCACCCTAACCTAGCTCTAAATATCACCTTAACCTGGCACTATATACCACCCTAAGCTGGCTCTATATATCACTCTAACTTGGCACCATATACCACCCTGACCTGTCTCTATATACCACCCTGACCTAGCTTTATATATAACCCTAACCTGGCCCTATATACCACCCTGACCTGGCACTATATACCACCCTGACCTGGCACTACTGTATGTACCACCCTAACCTGTCTCTATATACCACCCTGACCTGTCTCTATATATATCACCCAGACCTGGCACTGTATACCACCCTAACCTGGCGGTATACTACCCTAACGTCACTTGAAGTTGACGTGTGATGCACTGCCCACCTGCCTGGGGGGTGCCAAATATAGGATCCGCCCCAGGTGCCAAATGCGTTAGGTATGCCCCTGCCTATGGGACAAGGTACATGTAGTACTTTGTCCCATGTTTTGAACCCTAGTTATAAGTATCAACCTCTCATCCCCCTCCTGCTACAGCCAATCCGAAAACAGCTTTGAAGGAGACAGTTAATTCATAGCTGCAGCTTTTCTGGACTGTGGACACTTTCCTGAGACAAGAAATGGGAAGAAGAATGCAGAAGCTGACACATTCCCTCTTCCTCTGCATTCCTCTTGTCATTGCTTGTCTCAGGAAAATGTTACAGCCCAGACAAGCTGTAGCTATGAATTCATGGCTCATGCACACTGTATCTTAAAGAAGCTCAAAGAAGCTGCTCCTATAGGCTTTTGAGCTTTTTTGAGCTCTGGTTTTTTTCTGCCTGCAAACTCCCCTCCTTGTTAGCCAATGTGTCCATACACTATGGCTTTTTCAGGAGCTTTAGAGCACAAAAGACACCTAAGTGCAAAAATGCATGAAAAAGCTAAAAAATTTTCAAAGCTCGAAAATGAACAAAAAATAAAAAATAAAATGAGCTGAGGGGTGGACTTGTGAAAAAAAAAAAAAAACGCTTAGGCTCAAAAAAGCTTGAAGAAGCTCAAAGAAACTTGAAATAGCTCCATAAAAATGGGCAAAAGAGCAAAAAAAAGCACTTGCTTCTTCAAGCTTTTAGGCAGAGAGATAAAAGCTCAAACTAATACTAGAGGTACTTTGTTCCATAGAGGACAGAATTGTAAATTTAAACAGTAATAGAAAAATTGGTGTATATCGCGCTGACATGCAAACATATATCAAATAGCAGCCAGCACAACACTAAGACAAGTGTAAATCAAGAAATATGTCGAAGATAAAATTTTGTGCAGCGCTCAAATATTCGTGATGATACAAATTCATATGTATACAATTTAATATATGATGTGAAATAACCACAAAATAAAAACAGTGAAAAGTGATGTGGAATTCACACCTAAACTAAAGTCCATGTTCCATCATATAAACATTTTTGAACCATGAATGTAACAGTCCTTGAATAAACAGTGAAAACAGATTATATAGCCAGAAAGGGGATTTCACGTGACATCAGTGTTGAAGTGAAGACATAGACAATAAAACCACCACCTGGTTAGTGAGGAGGCTTACAGGAGTGAGAGGACTCAAATGGGCATATGCTCAGTGAGTCAACAAGGCATGTGGTGTAAACACCAATGTATGGGACCTCCACGTCTGGGCTCCAGATCAAAAATGGAAGATGGTTCAATTGGTCAAGAGATGTCACAAAGAAGCAGTCCTCAGATGCAGCCAACTTGTCAGACCAAATCCTCTCAAATGTTCAAAGTAGTATGACAAAAAAAGAAAATTCTCCACATAGTGTAAATCCATAAAAACATAGAGATTTATTAAAAATTGGAAATACTCACATTTATAAATTGGATCAAGCACTTGAAAATATAAGATTTGTGGGTAACGCAATGACATCGGCAGAGCTTGTTCCGACGCGTTTCGTCTAAAGAGACATCCCAGATGAAGTCTCTTTAGTGATTTCACATCACTTTTCATTGTTTTTATTTTGTGGTTATTTCACATTATATATTACACACGACCGGACTTTCCGGCAGAAAAGGTCCGACTGAATCATTCCGTCGGACATTCCGATCGTGTGTGGGCTTCATCGGACTTTTTCTTTCTAAAATTCTGACGGACCTAGAAATAGAACATGTTTCAAATCTTTCCAATGGACTCAATCCCTATCGGGAAAACCGTTCATCTGTATGCTAGTCCGACGGACCAAAAACGACGCAAGGGCAGCTATTGGCTACTGGCTATTGAACTTCCTTTTTCTAGCCCCGTCGTACGTCATCACATTCTAAACGAACAGACTTTGGTGTGATCGTGTGTAGGCAAGTCCATTTCGTTGGAACTCCGTCGGAGCTCCGTCAGGAACACCGTCAGAGTCTACTCTGACCGAAAGTCAGGTCGTGTGTACGCGGCATTAGATTGTATACATATGAATTTGTATCATCATGAATATTTGAGCGCTGGACAAAATGTTATCTTTAAAATTGTAATAATAGACTTTTAAAGCCCAACTCTAGGCTCAAGAAAAAAAATACTTTTGCAGTGCCCCCCCCCCCCCCCCACACACTGCAAAAGCCAAATGCAATTTTTTCTCTAGGTGTAGCTGTAATATTAACTCATTCCTCAATCACAGCAGAGTCCCCCTACCAGTACAACTGGTCCACCTTTCTAAGGTGCCCCTGGCCGCAGTCGCAATCCTGCAGCCTCCATATGCAATACAGGGTTAATGACCCTACATTGTGCGTGATGATGCTGAAGGACCACCCACAGCCCCATGCAACAGAGGGTGGGGAGGAAACTGCTGTAACCAGCCAGAGCAGGAGTAATACAGCCTTTGTATCTGCCCCTAGACCAGGGGTGTCAGACTCAGTTTTATTGCGCGTCGGGTCAGCATTATGGTTGCCCTCAAAGGGCCAGTTGTATCTGTAAGACTAGATGTCCAGAGCCCCCCATCCCCCTTACATCAGATGTCAAGACCCCCCCACCATCAAAAGTCAAGAGTACCCCACCCTCCCTTACATCAAATGGCACCCCCCTTACCCCGTGCTGCTGCCGGGAAGAAGCCGACGGCATAGCTGGGAAGCAAAAAGTGCAGGGTCTGGAGGAGGACCAGAGGAGGGCTGGTGTCAGCTGCCAGAGTCTGCTGAATGCTGAGACCAGGGGAGGCAGAAATGAGTAGTTGCTGCAACTGCACAGAGAGGTGCAGGATCTGTAGGAATTCTGTCATCCTCTCTGCTGCTGACTGCTGAGACTGGGAGGGGGAGCAGAGAGAGCCTCTCTGTGGCTGCACGGAAAATAGCAGGATCTGGTGGAGGAGTTCTGTCCTCCTCTTTGCTGCTGATTGCTGAAACAAGGTGGGGGCACAAACTAGGGTGTTGCTGCAGCTGCAGGAGAGGTGTTTGGCATATATGCCCTAGATGTAATAGGAATTTGAACCTTGCTATCCGGGGGGATTTTTTTTCTTCCAGCCCATAGTTGGCCTTTAACTGCAGCAGAGAAAAAAACAGGTCACTTGCACTGCCAGACAGGCATGTGCTGGGTGGCAGAGCTCTGTCAATTCAGGAATGGAAAGACAAATCCAAATCCTTTTAATCCCTAAAATATCTCCCATATATATTTTCTATCTATGTATTTAGAATTGCTTTGAAAAAAAAAAGAAAGAGGAGTATCTGTACAGCAAAGAGGGACAGAACAGGTTGGGTCCTAAACCAGTACGGTTAGGAGATACAGTGCATCCGGAAAGTATTCACAGCGCTTCACTTTTCCACATTTTGTTATGTTACAGCCTTATTCCAAAATGGATTAAGTTCAATAATTTCCTCAAAATTCTACAAACAATACCCCATAATGACAAAGTGAAAGAAGTTTGTTTGAAATCTTTGCAAATTTATTAAAAATAAAAAACGAAAAAAATCACATGTACATAAGTATTCACAGCCTTTGGCATGACACTCAAAATTGAGCTCAGGTGCATCCTGTTTCCACTCATCATCCTTGAGATGTTTCTACAACTTGATTGGAGTCCACCTGTGGTAAATTCAGTTGATTGGACATGATTTAGAAAGGCACACACCTGTCTATATAAGGTCCCACAGTTAACAGTGCATGTCAGAGCACAAACCAAGCCATGAAGTCCAAATTGTCTGTAGACCTCTGAGACAGGATTGTATCGAGGCACAGATCTGGGGAAGGTTACAGAAAAATTTCTGCAGCATTGAAGGTCCCAATGATCACAGTGGCCTCCATCATCCGTAAGTGGAAGAAGTTTGAAACCACCAGGACTCTTCCTAGGCCGCCCTGCTAAATTAAGCGATCGGGTGAGAAGGGCCTTAATCAGGGAGGTCACCAAGAACCCGATGGTCACTCTGACAGAGCCCCAGCATTTCTCTGTGGAGAGAGGAGAACCTTCCAGAAGAACAACCAACTCTGCAGTACTCTACCAATCAGGCCTGTATGGTAGAGTGGCCAGACAGAAGCCACTCCTCAGTAAAAGGCACATGACAGTCTGTCTGGAACTTACCAAAAGGCACCTGAAAGGATCATGAGAAACAAAATTCTCTGGTCTGATGAAACAAAGATTGAAGTTTTTGGCTTGAATGGCAAGCATCATGTCTGGAGGAAACCAGGCACCGCTCATCATCTGGCCAATACCATCCCTACAGTGAAGCATGGTGGTGGCAGCATCATGCTGTGGGGATGTTTTTCAGTGCCAGGAACTGGGAGACTAGTCAGGATCGAGGGAAATATGAATGCAGCAATGTACAGAGACATCCTTGATGAAAACCTGCTCCAGAGTGCTCTGGATCACAGACTGGGGTGAAAGTTTATCTTCCAACAGGACAATAGCCCAAAGCACACAGCAAAGATAACAAAGGAGTGGCTACGGGTCAATTCTGTGAATGTCCTTGAGTGGCCCAGCCATATCCCAGACTTGAACCCGATTGAACATCTCTGGGGAGATCTGAAAATGGCTGTGCACCGACGCTCCCCATCCAACCTGATGGAGCTTGAGAGGTCCTGCAAAGAAGAATGGGAGAAACTGCCCAAAAACAGGTGTGCCAAGCTTGTAGCATCATACTCAAAAAGACTGGAGGCTGTAATTGGTGCCAAAGGTGCTTTAACAAAGTGACGTCACCCGCGGCCACTGCGCATCTGCTCTGTTGTTCGGAAGATCGGTAGTTCGTCACTACTGTTTGTCTGCCTGTACCAAGTACTACTTATGTGAGAGTTATTATGCTTTTATTCATTGATTAAAGAGTTTTATATACGGAGAGCACTATCTTTTCGCCACTTTTATTTCTTATATGGCCTTATTGGAGTGTCCTGTACCGGGTCCTTGACGGAGATTTATCTATGCTGCATATCATTTGGTTAAATGAAAAAGGCGTTTTCTGACCGTCTATAATTAAAGGGTCTACAACATCAGGTGAGAGGCCATCTGTTATCGTGGTGGTGGGCTCCTGGAATCACCTTTTTGCAAGCATGCCGTTTTTTCAATCTTGAAGTCTTTTTCAATCTTGAAGATTTATTAGGACCTGACTTTATGGACTGATTGTCTACACACTGTGGTGGATTGTATTGTGCTTTATCCTGTTTTTTACTCCTTATATATTATTTTTTATTTTCATTTACTAGCGCTGCACTGTCTGTTTTTTGATGTTTGTTAAGGGATTTGAATTTTGACCCTAGTGTTCAGCTGCTGCTCTTGTTGTATACCACTTCGCGCTGATTCATTTTTTATTTTGTGAATACTTATGTACATGTGATTTTTTTGCATTTCTTTTTAAAAAAAATTCAAAGATTTCAAACTTCTTTCACGTTGTCATTATGGGGTATTGTTTGTAGAATTTTGAGGAAAATAAAAAATTGAATCCATTTTGGAAAAAGGCTGTAACATAACAAAATGTGGAAAAAGTGAAGCACTGTGAATACTTTCCGGATGCACTGTATAATACCATTCAATGTCAGGAGCACCTTGCAGTAAAAACGAATAATAATGTTCATCTATATCAATGATAGAACCCAATATTAACAATAATAGCACTCTATAGATTTGGCGGAGTCTTTTTTGAAAAGTCTTTTTCTGATCCCATCTAACTTAATTTCAGCAATGTCATGAGTTGGAACAGATCACTATCAAATCTGTCAAGCTTGTCATAACATGGCTCTTAAATAGGAGCTATCACTACCCCAGAGATACTTCTGCTAAGGAGCTCTTCTGTTTAATGGTGTTTAACACATTCCTCCACATTTCCGCAGCATGCTTTTATGGCAGAGACAACTGTCACTGTTTGCTGGGTCTCACTGTCAAGACTGATAAGTGCTCATTTGCCTTCACACTTCTGAACTTTTATTCTTGCCGTATGCAAATGGAGATAATTAACACCAATATCTGGAATGGGAAGAGGAGCGTGCCTGTGTGTCGGAGAAAGCTGATGAACATTAGTTACATGTGATAGGATTCTGAGCACTTTCTTGGAACGAGGATCCTTCTTGGCTGTGGGGGAGTAAGGCATAGAGTTCTATGGCCATACCCGCTAGCACTGTGCTCCACATTACTTCAGCATGGAGAGATTGACAGCTCAGATCATCAATGGATATTTTACGGAAAAGTACACTGAATAAATTCTGCTGAAATTCAGCACAGATGCAAATAGGGTCTATGGTCAGGGGTCTATAAATGATATGTTGATGATATGTTCACAAAAAGTGAATCTCTCGCAAAACTTTTTTTTTTTTAATTATTTTGGGTACTGACATATAATCACACACATAGGTTGGACTTGATGGACTTGTGTCTTTTTTCAACCTCACCTACTATGTAACTATGTAACTATATATTAGGGGGGAAAAAAAAACGTCTGTTTATTGCTATCTGTGAGATTCACCTCTCTCTTTGGCCTGCTGAACTTTGTCATTGAGAAAGAAAGTGGGGGGAAATCCAACATTTTACAGTTTCCTCTGGAAGTGCATACTAAACCCTTACAATCCACTTTTTGCTACAGGTAAGCCTATAATAAGGCTTACCTGTAGCTACCCCGGATATCTCCTAAACCTTCAGGGTTTGGGAGATATCCCCTGTATCTGCATGTGCCGACGTCATCGGCACATGCGCACTGAAGCAATGGCACGTACGTGTCGTTTGCTTCAGTGAGTGTGCTGTTACTGGTGGCTTTAGTGCGCACACGCGGGAGTGACGTCATTGGAGCTCCGGCCAATCGTAGCGCCGGAGCCGCGATACCCGGAAGTAACTGTGTTGCTGTGTATGGGCACCGCAGCGGGGGCTTCGATCTCAGGTGATTATTACATAATGAGCTAGTATTCTATGCATACTAGCTCATTATGCCTTTGTCTTGCAGGTCTTTTTTTTTTCATGTGGGTTTACAACCACTTTTCTGGTTTTTCCCCAAATAGTGGAGAAGCTACCAATCACACAGGCAACAGTCCATTCACTCTGGCTCCATTAAGCAGTTTAGGGGATGTCTTTTTATGATTTATTGCTTGTAGAACTTGTAACAGGAAAGTAGTGGGGTGGTATGGGATTCTCCAAAAATGCTGACTTGTAACAGGAGGACACACACGCCACTAGGTGAAACTTCTTTAAAAAGTTAAGCCAGAAACAAAGGGGAAGGTGAGAACTGAGACCTGGTAAAAGCTGTCTCAGAGAGAGCTATCACCGGTACCCAAAAAGTAGAACAGCGCATAGTTACTAGGGTCCTGAGTTAAGGTCAGCACTCACAATGTCTCAGTTCAGCTACACCCCTTCCAGTCTCCTCCAGGCACTCCTCAGTGAGTTCTCCAGAGCAGATCCGTGTGTGAAACTGCTTAGTTAGTTCCAAAGGTAAGTAGGAATAGGCCTTACAGCTCTGCGATACCTGGGACCTCGATGAACATCAGCAGACTCAAGTAGAACTGCCTCAAATGGGCAGCAGCCCCTGAGGCTGGAACTTCTCCAGCAGGACAAGAACAGGGCTGCTCCAGAACCCAGGATATTTATGTTCCTCCCCAGCCACTTACTGGGCACACAGGGATTGGCTACACTACCATAAATATTCAAGCTGCCCATTTGACTCTACCAATCCTCTCTGTTCTGGAAACCTCCTGAATGCAGGGGAAAGCAATCAAACCTGCAACCTGTGAAATTTAGAACAGCCTAAAGAAATCAATAGCTGCTTCAATGACTACGGAGGAGCCAAAAAGTAAATTTACCTAGCATTCTACACTAGGAGGGTGCTACATCTGGTAGATTTCAGAGTCAATTTTGAGAAGGGGGAGCTGAGCTGCTAAGTTAGTGCCAGGTGCAGGAACAGGGCCCTGAGCTGAGCTGCTAAGTCACTGCCAGGAGAGGGGAGCAGGATTTGCTGAGCTGCTGAGTCATCGCCAGAAGGGCGAACAGGGCACCGAGCTGCTAATCCACTGCCAGGAGAGGAAAGCAGGAAAAGCTTAGCTGCAGAGTCACTGCTGGGAAGAAGAAGGAGGGGGAGCTGAGCTCCTGAGTGCCTGTAGCTATGGAGGTCAGTGATGGCCTGTTTTAGAGCTTATTTACTGCGTGTTATGAATATGTAGATATGTTATTGTTTATAGCCTAGGCACAGGTTCACATTAAAAGGAACATGTGGACAATAGTATAAAGATATAGAATGGTGGGTCTTTTCTCTTCTTTCCATGTTTGTACTTTCCAGGATGTCTGCAGCCACCCCCTGAAATTTTTTTCACTTCCTTGTAGTGAAGAATAAACATGCCTTCCACCTGCGGTGCCCGAGTGACCCATATGTAGGCTTGGGCACTGCCACTTTGAAAAAAATCATTATTGCATTGTCACTGTGAGATGGCTGGGGGCAGTACTGGAGGGACAAATCAAAAAACAAAAAGGTACATGCTGTTAGTGATCCGACAGTTAGCTTGCTAGACTATTGTTGTTCACTTCTTAAAACAAAGCAAAGACAAAAAACTACACCAACATCTATGTAGCTGAGACACACTTCATTTTTGTCTTTGCCAACCAGGATAAATTCTGTCTGAAAATGCACAAAAAAACTATCCTTCTTTCTGCAGTTCTGTGTGTCTCCCTCTCTCTCCTTTGTCCTATACCAATTTTATATACTTGCTGACCCCCAAAATAACTCAACACACAGCCATTGATGTCTAAATCACTGGCAACAAAAGTGAGTACACCCCTAAGTGAAAATGTCCAATTGGGCCCAATTAGCCATTTTCCCTCCCCGTTGTCATGTGACTCATTAGTGTTACAAGGTCTCAGGTGTGAAGGGGGAGCAAGTGTGTTGAATTTGGTGTTATCGCTCTCACTCTCTCATACTGATCACTGGATGCTCAACATGGCATCTCATGGCAAAGAACTCTCTGAGGATCTGAAAAATATAATTGTTGCTCTACATAAAGATGGGGTAGGCTATAAGAAGATTGCCAAGACTGTAACTGTGGCCAAGACAATACAGCAGTTTAACAGGACAGTGTCCACTCAGAACAGGCCTCGCTATGGTCGATCAAAGTAGTTGAGTAGACGTATGAGTGCTGCCAACATTGCTACAAAGGTTGAAGGGGTGGGGGAGTCAGCCTGTCAGTGCTAAGACCATACGCTGCACATTGCATCAAATTGATCTGCATGGCTGTCGTCCCAGAAGGAAACCTCTTCTAAAGATGATGCACAAGAAAACCCGCAAACAGTTTGCTGAAGACAAGCAGATTAAGGACATGGATTACTGGAACCATGTCCTGTGGTCTGATGAGACCAAGATAAGCATATTTGGTTCAGATGGTGTCAAGCGTGTGTGGCGGCAACCAAGTGGGAAGTATAAAGACAAGTGTGTCTTGCCTACAGTCAAGCATGGTGGTGGGAGTGTCATGGTCTGGGGCTGCATGAGTGCTGCCGGCTCTTGGGAGCTACAGTTCACTGAGGCTGCATTCCCACCTGAGCGTTTCGAAGTCACGCGTTTTTACCGTGAATTTGCTGTGATTTTACCATGTTTTGCTATGTTTTTGCCGTGATTTTGCCACGATGTTGTACAGGTCAAAAGGTCACCAATGTAAAAAGCAGGAAAATGCCTGTAATCTGCCCCAAAGAAGCTCATGTTCTTTTTAGAGCTTAAGGCGTTTTGCTTCAGGTGACAAAACGTTCAGATGTGAACAGGTGCCATTGAAATGAATGGGATTTTGCTTGTTGGACGTTTTTCAGGCGTTTTTTAGGGCTTTTTACAAGCGTTTTAGGAACTGAAAACGCTCAGGTGTGAATGCAGCCTCAGGGAACCATAAATGCCAAAATGTACTGTGACATACTGAAGAAGAGCATGATCCCCTCCCTTCGGAGACTGGGCCACAGGGCAGTATTCCAACATGATAACGAGCCAAAACACACCTCCAAGATGACCACTGCCTTGCTAAAGAAGCTGAGGGTAAAGGTGAGTGACTGGCCAAGCATGTCTCCAGACCTAAACCCTATTGAGCATCTGTGAGGCATCCTGAAACGAAAGGTGGAGGAGCGAAAGGTCTCTAACATCCACCAGCTCTGTGATGTCATCATGGAGGAGTGGAAGAGGACTCCAGTGGCAACCTGTGAAGCTCTGGTGAACTCCATGCCCAGGAGGGTAAAGGCAGTGCTGGAAAATAATGGTGGCCACACAAAATATTGACACTATGGGCCCAAATTGGATATTTTCACTTAGGGGTGCACTCATTTTTGTTGCCAACGGTTTAGACATTAAAGGGGTTGTAAAGGCTCATGATTTTTCACCTTAATGCATCCTATGCATTAAGGTAAAAAAAGCCTTGCAGTCACCAGCCCCCTAGCCCCCCCCGTTTTACTTACCTGAGCCCCAAATTTCCGTTGGCACGTCCCCGCCATCTCTCTCTCCATGGGTTCCCGGCTCTTGATTGGATAGATTGATAGCAGTGCAGCCAATGGCCATTGGCTTCGGCCTCTATGGACGCCGAATGCTGGATTCGGGAGAGCGGCCGCAAGGTAACCCCCTCGGGAGAGTGCTTCTCCAAGGGGGTTATCTAATGCGGGGAGGAGCCAGATCCCAGAAATGGAAGTTCGGGGCCACTCTGTGCAAAACGAGCTGCACAGTGGAGGTAAGTATGACATGTTTGTAATTTTAAAAAAAACGATCCTTTAGTATCACTTTAATGGCTGTGTGTTGAGTTATTTTGAGGGGACAGAAAATTTACACTGTTATACAAGCTGTACACTCACTACTTTACATTGTAGCAAAGTGTCATTTCTTCAATGTTGTCACATGAAAAGATGTAATAAAATATTTCTAAAAATGTGAGAGATGTACTCACTTTTGTGAGATACTGTGTATATATATATATATATATATATATATATATATATATATATATATATACATATATATATATATATATATATATATATATACATTTATTTATGTATTTATTTTTTCTAGGAAGTAACTGACTTCTAGTGACTACGTTCATTCAAGACAGCAATGATCCGCATCCTGCTGCTGCATCTCATTGCTTTGAGCTATGTCTACACACAAACAGGCATTGAACAGGATTTCCTGCATGAATGACAGGCAACACGGATCTCTACGGATGAATGGAGCTGTCATTCAGGCAGTGCAGGCTTAATTAGTGGTCCAAAATGCATGGAAACATGTTTACTAGCACTTTCTGTTTCATCACCATTTACAGATTGTTTTTTTTTCTTTCAGTAGAGTGGAAAAAAGCTAAATCCGTCATCTTTTATTATTAAAGTGATATCATCCATTGTCATGTTTTATTATTAAAGTGATATTAAAGTCTCATTATTTTTTTTGTCTAAAAATAACAAACACGTTATACTTACCTGCTCTGTGCAATGGTTTTGCACAGAGCAGCCCAGATCCTCCTCTTCTCGGATCCCCTGCTGGTGCTCCTAGCTCCTCCCCACAGCAGTGCCCCCACAGCAAGCAGCTTGCTATGGGGGCACCCGAGCCGAGCCGCTGCCCTGTGTGTCCATTCATACACGGGCCATGGCTGGCCCCCGCCCCCTCACTCTCTCCTCATTGGCTCACTGACTTTGATTGACAGCAGTGGGAGCCAATGGTGCCTGCTACTGTCTCAGCCAATGAGGGAGATTCCCTGGACAGTCGAGGTTCTCGTGCAAAATCGAGATGAGGCTCAGGTATTAGGGGGCTGCTGCACACAGAAGGTTTTATCTTAATGCATATGTAGTGGTACCCTTGTTAGGGCTGCTGAGTATAATAGTCCATCTCTCACCCCGCCCAGCCAGGCACACACTTTTTACACTCCTCAGAGACAATAAAGCAGTCCTGTTTATTTTATTGAGGGGTAATAAATTTGGTTAGGGATGGGGACTCATGGGATGTCCAAGTGATCAGAACATTGCAATTTGGGACTACATATACATCCAGTATATACATCACTCCATTTCTCCTCCTGCACTTCGCTTCCTCTCTTCTGCTTTTCAGACTAGCTAGCACCGATTTGGTGGGCCTGACACTGTCTCAGCCAGGCCCAAAGTAGATGCCCTTTGCAGGCAGAGACTGCAGGCCCCTTTTAGTGTAGCAACAAAACTAAGGTAGTTCTTTAGTGCTAGCTGTCCGTGTGGCTACTGAGTTTAGTACCACATCTTCAGGCCCTGGCAGCCCTCCTGGCTGCAGCTGCCTCTCTCCACTGCCCATGTTTCCACAGTTCTCTCACCTGGTTCTCAGACTGCAATCTCCCAGTCCTCTCAGGCGTGTCTCCTCAGTCCTCTCAACTGTGCTTCACTCACCAGCTCTCCTGGCTGCGACCTGTTGTTCCTCCTTGGAGACTTGCCTGGCAGTGCTTTCTCCCGCTGTCCTCTCCTTGCTCCTCTTGGTCAGAACACCTCTGTGTGTTGTAGGAGGGTCCCATCCACACCCAGGCCTAAGGTCCCCCCCCAGAATGGGGAGCTCCCACCGAGGCCACCTACAGCCTAGCACTCCATCTAAA
This sequence comes from Lithobates septentrionalis, assembly GCA_037952835.1. Lineage (NCBI taxonomy): Eukaryota > Metazoa > Chordata > Amphibia > Anura > Ranidae > Lithobates > Lithobates septentrionalis. The sequence goes on from JBBDGP010000373.1 coordinate 1,484,280, forward strand.
ACTTCCTCCTGAACAACTCCTCCCCAGCTGGGCTGACCCTGGGTATTTAAGGCGGCCTGCCCCCAGCCAATCCAAGTTGGGGTTTGGTCAGGGCTCCTTAGAACACCCCAGGTGGCTCCACCTCCCCTTCAGCCTCTCTTTCTTGAAAACACTCGAACATTCTAGAAATAAGTAGGAGGTCCTAGCGATGCCACCTGTAAGTAACCCTGCACTACCCTGAGCCACTCCCAGCCCAGATCAAAACAAACAGGTCTGACTGCCTGCCAGGCCTGCCTAAATTTACCTACTCTGCCAATAACCTATATACATACTCTAGCAACCTAGTGGATGCTATACATAGAATGCATTAAGATAAAAAACCTGCCTTTAGAACCACTTTAATATGGTGAAGCAAAAGGAAGGAGAGGGGCAGTGTTAGTCTTCAAAAGTATCCTTCACACTGGTTGGTTTCAGCCTCAGGGAGACCAGTGCCTGGTCAATTCTTCCAAAACCTCTCATGCCTCAACATGGCCATCGAAGGGTAGACCATGATCGACCTGTTGCCAGCTCCTATTCTAAACTTGCCCCTACTCTTTTCAGAACTAACAAATACAAAGTTTAGGCTATAGATTGACTTTGACTCCATTACTTATTATTATAAGAAGCTATAGGGCTGATCCATTAAAATAGAGCTAAAGTCTAGCTGTCAGAGCAGACATGAAACCATTGCCTGGCAGGAGAAATGCTTTGGCCAGGTACTGGGCCACAGCCCCATGGTTGAAAATCACTGCTTTACACTACAGTAAGCTATGTGAAATTATAATATTTAATTCAAGTTCCAGGAGAGCCGATGCATTATGGGGATCTGTATGCTCTCCATTATGGCTCATATTAGACATGTTTGGTAGTAATTAAAGTGATTGTAAAGCCTCAGCTTTTAATATTAGAATAAAAAAGATGCTATATTTACCTGCTTACCTGCTATGTGCAATAGTTAAAAGCCCTGCCAGCCTATTCTTTGGTCAAGTAGAGGCTGGGTGTGCATCGAGAAAAGTGGCAAAAACAGAAAGTCTAGATTTTTTTTTTTTATTGAGACTTATATTGTGAAAAGCCAATGCATTTTGGGGGTCAAAGGATCCCCCTTCATCCCTTCATCAGGGCTTGGTACTGTTGAATAAAGTGTATACTGGTCTGATAAAATTTCAGTGATCCCAAGGGGTAGTTACTTTGATCACTTCACATGCTGATTTAGGAAATATCTACAGCCAAAACTTTTTTTTTTAAATTTTGTATAAGGTGGTGAGGGGTTAGAACTCTTGTCAGGTTTCACTGCCGTACAAAGCTCCAGTGCAGAGGTTCCTTCACTTCCTGCCTCTTAAAAAGGTTGTCCCCTAGGACAGGAAGTGAGGGAAAATCTTTCTCTTTTTTTATGTCAAATACGGGAACAATATAACCTTTGTCTGCTTTTTATTGTTTCCCCGTTGCAGATTTCCCTCACTTCCTGTCTGGCAAAACCTTGTCCCCAGAACAGAAAGTGAAGGGCAATCTATCTAACAGAGCCCCAGAGAGCAGTAACACCTGACAGAGGTTCTAGCCTTTTTCAAATTTAATAAAAAACTTAAAAAGAGCTTTGGGTATAGATATACTTTAAACTTTTTGTTTGCTGTCTGTATACCTGAAAGCAGTTCCCCGGTTGGCCACCAGCAACGACCACACTAGCCCAAAGCATCTCCCTTCATCTTCATGTATTATGAATAGGTTGGGTTTTTTAACACACCTTTCTATGGAGAAACTCCACAATTTTGGCTATTCACATACTCCCAGCCAGAGACTCTTTCTCATAGGCGTGCGCAGGGGGTGTGCCAGGTGTGCCTGTGCACACCCTAATAACTATGTGCGGTGCCAATTCCCTCTACTGCCTGGGCTTTCCCCACCTTATTGGCCCCCCAACCTATAGTGCTGCTGACTTCCTTCCTCTCCTCTCCCCCTGGCTGCTGCAGGGTATGTTTCAGGATAGAGAGCAGAGGAAGGGGTTAGTAAATATGTAACTTACCAGCCCCTTCCTTTTCTAAATGAACACAGTGAGTACACTCGCTCACTGTGTCCATTCATAACTGAAGCATAGTACAATGTGTTTACTATGCTACCGTTTGTGAATAACCAGGAAGTACTCCGCACAGAGCACTTCTCATTCATTCACTGTCCCGTGCAGCTGAGGCTGCAGAGAAAGACGTGTGTCTGAGCTTTGGGGTGCACACCCTAATGCAATAGGCTGCGCACACCTATGCTCTTTCTCAAAGGTTATTTTGCAACTTGTTTACAAAATATAATTGTCCCCACAGTCAGCCTTTTATGGTGCTTTCCTTAAAAATGTATAGCAAGGTACAGGGCAGTCCCATCTATTTCACAATCAGCCTCTCTCCTTAACACTTGGAGAATACCTTGTATTGAAATAGGGGGTTCCATCTAGTTACTCCTTAAGCTAGCTCCCATAGGATTTCTTCTGCCCAGATACACCTCTCCCATACTTGGAGCCTACCCTAGATGGGTGATTCTCTAGGTCCCCTGTGAATCAGGCCACCACTTCTCATTAACCTACACTCCTCCTGTCTTGCAGCGACATTTACATAAGGAGATGATGACTCAGCCCTCAACCACTCCCAGGGCGAGGCTTCCCATAAAGGGGTACTAACCCCCTGCTTACACCCTCCTCACTTAACAATGGCAGGTCCCTGTGACATGGGTACTAAATTCTTTGGAAGGCTGGCAGCGTATCCCCAAAAATACATAACAGAACGAAATACAATAGTTTAATTAAACATGCTTAGACATAATACAGGTATAATACCTGGTCTATCCTTACTAAGTTGCAAACAAGAAATACAAAATGATCAATGTAATTTTAAACCTCCAGGTTCTAGCTCTTCTACCACAGTTATCGACTTTATCATAATTGGACCTGTTTCGGGACAACAAAACAACATTGTGCATGAAATTGTCATTCATAAACGGGAACTAACCCTCTGCTTGCATATCATTGGGGAAATTTCTCTTCACTTCCTGTCCCAGAGATTCAAGAGGTTAGAGGAAATCTCCCAAAGAAAGGGAATGCCCTCTTTAGATATTTGTCCTAGGAACAGTTGTCCCCATTGGAAGATTGCCCTCACCTTTTTTTCAGTGTGACACCTTAAAAGTCCTTTTTTGAAGTTTCTCCTAACAGTTTTTGCTGTTGGGATGTGGTGTTAAAATAACACCATAGAGGGGCACACATCTCTATGTATACTTGGGTTTGGATATACAGTACTTTAAATCCAAAGACATGCGGTCTATTGTTTTTATTGAGAATAGAGTTGGTAGTCAAAGTTCATTACTGATGGATTCTTCAGCCATGTAATAGCCAGATACGTCAGACAGAGGCAGAAACAATATTTACATGGCCATTACATATTTTATTCAAGAAACAAAAATAATAATATTGCCACGGAATGCCATAATAAATACACTAAATGTTACTCATGTGCCTATATAAATTTATTACTCCTTGCAGAAAAATATGCAGCTTGAAGAGCAAAGCGTAAAGTCAAGTTGGCCCCTCGATCTCTTACATCATACCGCGCCACCTCTGATAATTAGACTGACATTCAGTATAAATCACATTCCGGACTTTTAAAACTGCTCATAAAGGCTACTTTCTATTCTGTCACCAGCAGCGCCTACTTTTTTTCCCCTTTCTAAATTATGCCCTATAATGGCTATTTCTGTACATTTCTGCAAGCCTACGAAAATTGTAGAGCCTTAGGAATAAAGGGCGGCTGATTTATTGTGGCGGAGCAGAACTTTTACAACTTGACAGCAAGAAAAGTTTCTGGGTATGAACTGCAGGCCTCTTGACACTCGTGTTGGAGGAGATTTTGTACCAGCAGTTAGCTGGGGGTTGACAATAATGTTTGTATATGATTTTGTTGACAGGGCCGAAGGACAAAGATATGGGAAGATAAAAACAAGCTCAAATAGAGTCATTTCCATTTTTGTGGATGGTAGATGGATCTTGGAGAGATGTTATGCCTCTACATGTTGAAAAAAAAATGATAGCAATAAAGTTAGGGAAAAAAAAAAAAACTAAGGGTAAACCCAACTGAAAATGATATTTCTGTTTTGGAGAGATGCAAAGTCCACTTCTTACAGGAAGATCACATTTCAACATAACAATTAACATGACCAGAAATGAGCAAAATTGAGAGCTTTTAATTTCACTAAAATACTGAAAAGGTGCCTTATGTCAAAGGGGAAGGCGAAAATAACCTTTTTCCCACCTGCATTTGTATAACAACTTTCACCAGCACATGCATCAATATTTTATTCAAGGTACTTATATAGCGCCGTCAATTTTCACAGCGCTTAACATAACCTCAGGTAGCTTACACTCTAAGGTCCCTAACTCAAATTCATACATACTAGGGCCGATTTAAATTTAAACAGGATTCAATTAACCTACCATTATGTCTTTGAAGTTCGGGAGGAAACTGGAGTACACTGAGGAAGCCCACGTGGGGAGAACATGCAAACTCCAGGCAGGTGGTGTCAGTCTTGGGATTTGAACCAGTGACTCTGGGCTGCCCCAAATAATCATAAAAATATGAGAGCTTTGAGAGCCACCAGTTTACACTGTGCGCTGCTGGTGGCTCTTGTCCCCATTGACAATCTGGAGCCAATCAGAGTAGTTCCCCATCATGTAATCACCTGGTCAGCTAGAGCATAATGACTACAGGCAGGCTGAAGGCTTCACTGACAAAGTAAGCCTTTTGATGCCATTGCCATCTAAACCTAGCTACTGTACGTTCTTCTGTTGGTGCATGCCTAGGTTAACATTCAAAAGCCAATAAGATCTCTGCTATACTGTGCTATACTATTGGTTGCTAGGATGCTGGCAGCTGGTCTGCAGAGCATCAGTGGTTGCTAGGATGCAGGAAGAGCTTCACTGGTTTTAATGGTGCACATGGCCACCTGCACTATAACAGCCAATGTTTCTGTCCTACCAGCCAGCTCAGTAACACTGCCTTGTGTAAACAGGACAGCATTAAAGTGGAGTTCCGCCCAAAAGTTGAACTTCCACTTTAAGCACTCCTCGCCCCCTTACATGCCACATTTAGCATGTCCTTTTTTTTGGGGGGGGGAGTGGGTGCTTAGTTTTGAGTGGGACTTCCTGTCCCACTTCTTGTTTCCGCCTACGGGCCTCCTAGGTGACTCCTCCCCTAGGCTTCCTCTCCCTCTCAGCAATCTTCTGGGACATGTGACAGGTCCCAGAAGACTGCTTGACCACTGGGAGTGCGCGACTCGCGTGAAGCCGCAAGCTGTCTCGGCCGGGTGCCCACAGTTTGAATGGAGGTGCCGAGGAGAGGAGGGGGAGAGGAGCGGGGCTCAGTGCGGCCGCATCGCTGGACTGTGGAACAGGTAAGTGTCCGTTTATTAAAAGTCAGCAGCTAAACCTTTTGCAAATGCTGACTTTTAATAAACAAAAAAAGCCTGGAACTCCACTTTAAAGAGCGGTAGTGAAGATGGAGTGTCTGGCATGAATACTCTGGCCTCACGGTTACCTTTCTGTAACGGTTACAGCACATTGTCCCTGTTCATATGTTTAATATTGTAATTGTCAGGTAAGGAAGCTATTTTTACCTGTCAAAGCATTGCATTTTTGTCTATCCTGACCTGGTTTGCCACACAGCACACCCTTGTCTTGCAGGGCGATAGATTTTCTGTGCTGTGGTTTAGTAACAGGTCTTGTCCCACCTCAAGCTTATAACTGGACAGTGAAAGGAGAAGCAGCAGACTGATGAACTAATCTCTCTGTTACTCTTCTCTCTCCTTCTATAAACATGTTCTTTGCACTGCACAACTGATTGATTTTTTTGCTACTTCTTCCTACCCCAGTGTGAGCTCTGCTGTAAAGGGAATCCTAATAATTTTGATGACAGAAGAGATCCTATTGATCTCTTCTGTCATAACTGCTTCTTTCTGCGTGTCAGCAATAATGTACACTGAACCGTGCATGCGCAGATCAGTGTGCATTTACGGCATGACTGGATATGATATGTGCGGGAGTGGTGTCATCACAGGCTACTCAGTCAAGCCAAGAGTCTGAACTCAGAAAGAAGACCGGGAGAAGATGGCAGCACCCATGACGGCTGAGAGTGCTGACATTGCAGTGCTGAAAGAGATTGTTTAACAGATAAGTCTGCCATAATGTGCTAATATGCAGTGCATACTAATATATTATAGCATAAAACTCCCAGGCCACTTTTAATTTTCGTTTGTGAAAGGGATTAATTTCGCTTTGAGTTATGCTTTAACCACTTCTGGACCGCCGCACACCGATATACGTCCTAATTTTGAAGAGGGATATCTTTGTTATGGCAGCAGATAGCTGCCATAACCCTGGTATCCTCTTCTTTGGCGGGTGGTCCAGTTTCCGATAATAGTGGTCTCTGCGGTGGATTTGCCGCAAGATCACTTTTATTGGTGGCGGGAGAGGCTCTCCTGCCACTCTCCGGTGCCCTTCGCCGCTTACCAGAGCCGTCGGTAGTGGTGGAGGCAATCGGATCCTTCTCCTTCCTGGGTATGGAGACGAGTGAGGGGAAGATGGCCCCCCCCCTGTCTCCATACCATCCACCAGTGTAAATATGAGATGTGAGGTCTTTTTGACCCCAGGTCTCATATTTAAGAGGTCCTGTCATGCTTTTGTTTCTTGTCAAAAGAAGTTTATTGAGTATACAATGTTATAAAGATACATAAAGTAAGTTTACAAGGATCTATAAAGTAAGCTCATTGTTTTACAGTAGGGTTTATATAGGTAAATATCATGGAATTTCAAATATTAAACATCGGGTTCACGTAAACCTAAATTAAAGATATATATCATTTCCTTAGTTACTTTTGTAGGTATTTAAATGATTTATACCTACTATACATATTGTTTACAAGTAGAGTGTATATAGGTCAAATAAATTCTGATAATGAGCTTTAATCGTAAGGTGGAGAAAAGGAAAGAGAAAGAAGAAAAAGGGTTGAAAGGTAGAGGTATGGTCCACAAGGTTGTCCGTTAGTTTATTATTCTTTTTAGTTCTCTTTGAAGCCTTAGAATGGGTGTCTCTGTAAGTCATTTAATCTGTTACCATGGCAACAGGACAGAGTCATTGAAGTTTGACAGGAACTGTTGTTTTATCCAAGGATGCCAAAGTTTTTCAAATTTTGGAATTTGATTTTGATCGATGGCTACCATCTTAGCATGGGACATTGTATTATTCATTCTGTGAATTGTTTCTGCTAGTACCAATGTAGGAGATTTCCATGCCTTGGCTACTGTTTGTTTTGCAGCCGTTATTAGTTGGATCATAAGTTTGAATTGAGAGAGTGTTAACCATTCCGGTTTTAGATTAAGTAAAGTTAAATATGGATCTGGTTGTATTATTTTTTTAAATATTTTAGATGCAATCACGAAGACTTCCTTCCAGAAGGTTTGGATTACTGGGCACGTCCACCATATGTGTAAATATGTGCCTATTTCTGGGCATCCTCGAAAACAAAGAGCTGAGGTATTAGGTGAATATTTTGCCACTCTAGCGGGTACAAGGTACCAGCGAGTTAGGACTTTATAATTTGTCTCCAGTGCTAAGATGTTGGGTGAAGATGACTTAGATGTGAGCCATATGTTAGACCAGTCCGTGTCTTCTAAAGTTCGTCCCAGGTCCTCCTCCCACCTCTGAACGTAAGAGGGTCTATTAAGATTTGATACTCCATATAATTGATTATAAAGTGATGAAATTGTACCTTTAGCAAATGGATCTTTTGTACAGATTGATTCAAAAATGGATAATTGGGATAATGGTGTATCCCCCCTTTAGGAATGGTGTATAGAAATTTTTGATTTGGAGATATCTAAATATCTCAGAGTTTGGTAGATCATATTTTTCTCTAAGCGATGGGAATGAAAGGAATGATTTAGATGCTATGAAGTCATTTAGTGTCAGAATGCCTGATGTTGTCCAAGCTTTAAAAGAATTTGGGTAGATCCATGCCGGATAAAAGGCCGGATTTCTGATAAAAGAAAGGAGAGGATTGTGTGGAGATTGTAACTGATATTTGGTTTTTAGTTTATCCCAGAGAGATAAGAAGTGTTTAGTTATGGGATTATGAATTTTAAAGCGGTCTTTAGGATCAAGCCATAATAAATTTGATATTAATAGAGGGTCATTTTCTGAAGCCTCTATAAATACCCATAATGGGATTTCCTGTTTTGCATGGTATTTGGACAGACTGGCCAAATGTGCTGCTCTGTAGTAGTTAGTAAAATTAGGGTATCCCAGGCCTCCTTTATTTTTGGGAAGATGTAGTGTGTGTATAGGTATACGTGGTTTAGAAGAGCCCCATATAAACGAAGTTGCTCTTTTTTGTACTATTCTCAAAAAATAGGAAGGAATTGGAATAGGGAGGACTCTGAATAGATAAAGCAATTTGGGTAGAATAGTCATTTTGATTGCATTAATCTTCCCTATCCAGGATAAAGGAAGTTGCGACCATTGTTTTATTAGATTTGTGATCTGTCTTAATACAGGAGGATAATTGGTTGAGAATAAGTCAGAATGAGATGCTGTTAAATGAATTCCAAGATATGGGATTGATTTTTCTGCCCATGTGAATGGGAGTGCAGCCCTAGCCGGGATCAATTCCATGTTTGTGAGTGAAATATTAAACACTAGGCATTTCTTAGGATTAATCATAAGGCCGGATAGGGCTGCAAATCCATCAAGAGCTGGTATTAAGTTAGGACCAGAGACCTGTGGTGATGATAGAAAAAGTAATATATCGTCTGCAAATATACATAGTTTATGTGTAATACCTCCTACTTCAATGCCAGTTATAGTTTGGTTTGTTCTGATGTATTGGGCCATGGGTTCGAGTATAAGGGCAAATAATAAGGGAGATAATGGGCAACCCTGTCGGGTACCTCTTTCGATATTAAAGGCTTCAGATTTGTATCCAGCATATTTTATATAGGCTTTGGGTTTATTATATAATGCTTTGATCCATGTTAAAAAGTGGGGTCCAAAACCCCATTTTTGTAATGAATATTGCATATATTGCCAGGATACTGTGTCAAATGCCCTCTTAATATCGAGAGATAGAAAACATAAAGGGATTTTCCGTTTTTTAGCAATATGTGCCAATAACACTGCCCTGCGTATATTATCGCCTGCCTGTCTATTTGGCATGAAGCCTACTTGATCTCTATGTATTAATTTTCCTATAATGCTATTGAGGCGTTTTGCTATTATTTTTGCTAATAATTTAATATCGAGGTTTAACAGAGAGATAGGCCGATAATTCACACAGGAAGTATCATCAGAAAGGGGTTTTGGGATCATACAAACAATTGCCATTAGTGTTTCTTGCTGAAAAGAATGTCCATCTAGAAGTTTGTTAAAAGTTTCAGTGAGAATGGGAGAGAGTATTTCTGAGAATGTTTTATAGTATAAAGCCGAGTAGCCGTCTGGGCCTGGTCTTTTGTTAAGTTTTAGGTCTTTTATGGCGTTAGCAACTTCATCTATAGTTATAGGCTCATCCAAACTGCTTTTTTGATTCTGAGATAACTCAGGTAAGGTTATTTTTGAGAAGAAGGATTCAGCCTCTGTAGGATTAAATTCATTGTTTGTCTTGTATAAAGTTGCGAGATGTGAGTGAAATTTATGGACTATTTTAACTGGATTACAAGTGTAAACATTTTTTGATAATTTCAAACGTATTGGTTTGAAAGATTTGTTAGTTGAATTTAATGCCTGAGCCAAATATGTACCTGGTTTGTTTGTATTCATGTAGAAATTGTGTTTGGAGCGTTTGAGGGATTTATCAACTGACTCAGTGAGAAATAGATTGTATTCCAATCTAGATTTTTCCAGATGAGATTTTGTACTCTGAGATGGATTATCTTGAAATGATATGTAGGCTGCATTAAAATTGAGTTCTAGTTTTTTTGCTAGATTTTTGCGTTCCCGTTTAAATAGTGCCATATGTCTTTGTATTGTACCACGCAAGACAGGCTTATGAGCTTCCCACAGTGTTATTGGGGAGATGTCTGTTGTATTATTAATTGATATGTATTCCTTTAAAGATTGTTCAATGGCCATCTGATGTAGTGGGTGTTTGAGCATTATGTCCGGTAAGTACCACGTTGGGTCATGCGCTTTTGGTATGGCTGAGGCTATAGTAGTGTATACTGCATTATGGTCAGACCACGGAATCGAAATTATATCTGATGCAATAATTTCTGGTATCATTCCTATTGTTAGAAAAATATGATCTATTCTGGTGAAGGTTTGATGAGGGTGCGAGAAATAAGTGAATTTCTTTTTCATTGGGTTACTTTCTCTCCACGAATCTACCAGATTGTATTTGGAAAGAAGTTGAGAAAAAGGTAATCTAGAGGTTATTTTGGATGGTGTAAAAGGTGATTTATCTAGAAATGGAAGGAGGACCTGGTTTGAATCCCCGCACATTATCACTGTTCCTATTTTGTGTGTATTAATCACTTGTAATATATGTGAGAGGAATGGTGTAGGTTGTTTGTTAGGAGCGTAGTAGGAAATCACCGTGATTGCTGTATCATGCTTTTTTTCTATTACAAGGGATGTTTACATTCCTTGTAATAGGAATAAAAGTGACACAATTTTTTTTTTTTAAAGAACAATGTAAAAACAAAAATAAAAGGTAAAATAAATAAGAAAAAAAAGTACATTTTTAAACCCCATCCTACCGAGCTCGCGTGCAGAAGCGAACACATATGTGAGTAGCGCCCGCATATGAAAATGGTGTTCAAACCATACATGTGAGGTATCACCGCGATAGAGCGAGAGCAATAATTCTAGCCCTAGACCTCCTCTGTAACTCAAAACATGCAACCTGTAGAATTTTTTAAACGTCGCCTATAGAGATTTTTGAAGGTAAAAGTTTGTCGCCATTCCGCGAGCGAGCGCAATTTTGAAGCGTGACATGTTGGGTATCAATTTACATTATCTTTCACAATATAAAAAAAAATTGGGCTAACTTTACTGTTGTCTTATTTTTTAATTTAAAAAAGTGTATTTTTTCCAAAAAAAGTGCGCTTGTAAGACCGCTGCTGAAATACGGTGTAACAGAAAGTATTGCAACGACCGCCATTTTATTCTCTAGGGTGTTAGAAAAAAAATTTATAATGTTTGGGGGTTTTCTAGCAAAAAAAATCTGTTTTTAACTTGTAAACAACAAATCTCAGAAAGAGGCTCGGTCCTTAAGTGGTTAAGGGTTGGTTGAGGCCAATGGTTAATTGGTTGCTCAGCGAGAGTTTTAAGTGATAAATTGGCCTTTTTGGATGCAATACATCAGTTGATGCCTAGATTTACCAAAAACATACCACACGATTTTAGCCAACAATTGGAGGTCATTTTTAACTTTCCATATTTATTGCTGTTTTTTTTTTTTATCTTAAGTAAAAATTCTCTTTATCCTCTCGTTTGCCGTATCACCAGCATCCAAAAGAGCTTCCTCAATAGTGCCGCCAAAGCGATATATTATGATTCAGGGCATGACACATAATTGCAGAATATGTTTGCCATCCACACTATAATGCTTTAATTCCAAGTGATGCTGTTGATAACTAAAACAATAAAATATTTAACACACACCTGGCACGCTGATGCTGGGAGTCACTCCGCAGCCGCATCATTACTAAGTCTGTAAAATGTGTTCCTGATTTTCCAATGACTTCTTCAGAGAGATAATGACTAGCTGAAAATCTACTAATTATTTTTTATTCTTCCAAATCTAATTTTTTTTTCCGGTTTGCAATTAGCAGAGAAACGTGGCTCTAAAAATAAAGTATAGACGAACGCGCCGACGCGACGACAGGAGATCGACATTAGGAATAATGGCTTCATTTTCTCTGCTTATATGCAAGATAGTCTGAAGGTGACTTTAGTTGTCAGTCTTCTAGTTAACGGTGACATGGAGGGGAGACTTAATAACCGCTCTTATATTCACAAGCTTTACATGATGAAAATAGCAGAAGATGAACTTACAGATTGCTGCTGCGATCAATATGCAGAAAGATGCGCTTGTGGCCAAGCTGAGGGATCTGATTCAAGGAACTTCCCCCATATGGACCGGATTTAGGAGAATGTACAGTAGTTGCTTCAGCGCCCATCTGTGACATAGTAATTGGCTTGAATCATGTGTACTGTAATTAGAGAATTGCTTCTGCTGGAACGATAATTAGAGATACAATTTTTAACTCCTTCTTAGATATCAAATTTAAGGGTCAACTCCAGGCAGAAATAAAGCAGAACTAAAGCCAAAACGTTTTTTTTTTCATTTTGGATAGAGTAAGAGACCGTGGGACTCCAAGGCTCAGTTTACACTGTCGGGACAGTAAAGTCTTGCAACTTGCTTGCGATTTCTTTGCAACTTCCTTGTGACATTTGATTTAACATCGCTGTCTATGGCACTCAAATCACACCAAAGTCACCGAAAAATAGTGCAGAAACTTTTTTTTTTGTTGTTGCTGCGACTTGAGCCGGATTGCTTAAGACAGCACCCCTTGAAATGAGTGTTTTGACTTGTCATGGGACTTTATGTGTCGCAGTGCGAACAGGGCTTATGAAGTGCCCCAGGATCAGCGGGAGAGAAGGGCCTAGGGACCAATGGAAAAAGCCCCGGCAGTCAGGGGGGCCCTTCATGGTTTCTTGCACCGGGGCCCTGAAGGTTCTAGTTATACCTCTGCCTGTCAGGATTTTTATTTGCCATTACCAATTGGGGAGATTTCCCTTCACTTCCTGTTCAATAGCCGAAACAGGAAGTTGGAGTTAAGCCTCGTACACACGATCAGATTGTTGGCCAACTAAACCGTGGACTTTTGTCCGAAGGGCGTTGGTCCAAACTTGTTTTGCATACACACGGCCACACAATTGTTGGCCAACAATTACGGATGTAGTGACGTACTATGTTGTTTTTCAGCTCTTTAACACCACCCTTTGGGCTCCTTCTGCTAATTTCGTGTTAGTAGAAGTTTGGTGAGTGTTGATTCGCGCTTTTCATTTTGCACTTTTCATTTCGCGCTTTTCATTTAGCACTTTTCATTTCACGCTTTTTAGTTTGTTTCACAGCGGCCGTTTGTCAACCAGCCATATTGCGGAATCGGAGGAGATAACGTGTTATTTATTATTGGCCTTGGAGTTATTGCTTTAACATTATTTTTTTGGTTGAATAATGATTTGATTTGGTATATTTTCTATATTTTTGGATGCATAGAATGTACTTTTTGCTTAAGTTCTATTGGCAGATAACATGTCTAATTTTATTTGTTTTCTTTTTTTAATGCACAATAAAAAAATAGTGGAGAATAATACTTGGCTATGTGTTTTACTTCAAATGACAGTTTGGGAGTAGGCAGTTACAGTTAAAAAAATACAATGTAAAATTGACAAGTAACATCAACATAGTTGTATCTTTGATCCTAAAAACTATGGGATAATGGTGTTGGGGTAACTTGCCCAAATAAAAAAATAAAAAAAGCATAATAATATTATTCTTGATATCACTAGAAAAAAAAAAGCCTTTAAAAATTTGTTTTGCAATAACTCCATCAGTATCACCAGCAAAGCAGCTTCATTATTATCCCATTTAAGAAGAAGAGAATTGTGCGCTGCATTTCGAGATCTCATAATTTGCCACTTCACAAATGTTAATTCCCCATTACCAACGCTAGTTTACAAGACCGACCGCTTCTTGCTCGTCCTTGCTTCCGAGCATGCGTGTTTGTACTTTGGACTTTTGTCCGACGGACTTGTGGACACACGCTCGGAAAATCCGACAACAGACATTTGTCAGTGGAAAATTTTAAAACCTGCCATCCAACATTTGTCAGCGGAAAATCCGACAACAATTGTCCGATGGAGCGTACACACGGTCGGATTTTCCACCAACAGCCTGTCATCGAACATTTCCCGTCGGAAAATCTGATTAATGGGGATATTTATTATAGCAAAAAGTACAAAATATTGTGGGTTTTTTTTTAAATTTTCACTCTTTTTTTGTTTATAGCGCAAAAAATAAAAACCGCAGAGGCAATCAAATACCACCAAAAGAAAGCTCTATTTGTGGGGAAAAAAGATGTCAATTATGTTTGGGTGCAACGTCGCACGACCACGCAATTGTCAGTTAAAGCGGCGCAGTGCCGAATCACAAAAAACATGAATTAGCATGTCGATGACGGGAGAGAGCGGAAACCAGGAAGGAAAAATATAAGTAGATTAAACTTTATTGAAAATATGGGCAGGTAAAATGGTGTTTTAAAATATTTGCCTGGAGTTTGACTTTAAAGTTTTTTTTTTTCTTTTAATCAGGTTTATTGTAGACTTTTTTTTACCTCTTTACAGATATTAGATGTGGATATGCTTTTTTTTTTGTGTGCTACCGCATGTTCTGCTATCTTTTCTTACCCTTAAGGAGATCACCTTTTGTATACTTCTCCTGCATACTGGTGCTGTGGTAGCTGGAACTGGGACAGAGTAGGTCATCAATGTGACAAATTAAGCAATAGAAAAACACAAAAAAAATTTGAACTAATCTTCAGACTAAAATAGAAAAGAAAAAATTGGATAGATGTACAGTTTAGAACTTACATCCATTAAAAGCTGCAGTGCAGTACACCAGTGTTCTGATATTGGCATTTCATAGTGCCAGGTGCGCTGTGTTCTCATATAAGATTGCCAATCTCTCCACTCTCTTATATGGGAAGGTGGTGAGCGCTGCAGGTGTTTTCATTCATTCAAAGATAAATACATTAATGTGCAACTAAACTCTCTGAATCAATATTAACTATTTTTAATCCTTATGCTGCTAGCATGAGTAAATAGATAGGAAGGTATATTATATTTACTTGTTTTAATCTTTTTTTTTTTACACATCTTCCTGGTTTCTGGCCTAGGCCAAAATGATGTCATACATCCCAGGAGTCTTCATGGGCATTTTATTTCTTTCATCTGGAGGAGGAGCTTTCTCGGCTAAGGGCACTTCCCTGCCTGCATGCCTGAGCTAAGGGCAGATAGATTCATGGCTAGAAATGCTGGGGATGTTATTCAAAGTGATTTCTCAACAAAATAAAGCATGGAGACATGTATGGATGGGTAAGTGTACTTCAACACTTCCGGGTAGGGGACGCCCATGTGCGCCACTGGCAGCTCGTTTCCGCTATCATTATACATAAAAACTGTTTCTTGCTGCAGGAATAGGGAGCAATAAAAAAAAAAAAAAAAAAAAAAAGAGAAGTGTTTCTAAACCCAATAAATTTAGATTTTGATCTTTAAAGATCTTTAATCTAACTTCAATCAGTTAGATTAAAAAAACAGATTTAGTGCAAGAGCCTGTTTGATTTCCTATAATTTGAATTAGTTGTTCAAGTGCGTCTTCCTATTACCTATTTTGCCGAAATATCGAGTTGTACAGGGATTGGCCAATCAGATTACATAGTGCATGATCATCTAAAGTGCCAAATTTGGTGCAGCTGGGAGGGATGGGAACAGTTAAAAGGATAAGTTTTGTGTTTTACTTTAGGAATATAAGTATTGATGTGACCTTGATACGGCTAGACAGACAATATGCATTCAACGTTAAGATAGGTATTAGCAGACTGGCACAGTGGAAAGGGCAGACTAAGGAGGCACCACTGTCTTGGAATCTCACTAGATGGCAGCCACATTATTATAATCAGAAACCAATATGGCCGATGTAAAGTTTTTGACGTGGAACGTACGCGGTATGCGGAATAAGGTAAAACGAACCGCAGCCTTAACATTTCTAAAATCACAGAAAGCAGATATCATAGCTTTAATAGAAACACACATCACAGGCCAGATGCAGGTAGCCTTAAAAAAACCGTGGATAGGATGGTTATACCACAGCACACACACCAATCAATCAAGGGGGGTATCGATACTGGTCGCCAAAAGAGTGCCCTTTGAACTAATTACTCTAGAGTCAGATAGATTAGGAAGATATATCTTCCTGCACGCCATCATAGGAGGCAACTCTTTATTGATTCTGGCGTGTTATATCCCCCCCCCTTTTTCGATCGAGGTAGTACTCAAGGGACTGGCATTCATGGCACAACACCCATCAGTTCCTGCTATATGGATGGGCGACTTTAACCAAACCATGAATCCAAATTTGGACAGACCAGGCCTGGGAGATACATCCAGGACTGTGCCTCACCAAACCAGACTATGCAGACTATTCACAGAATTTGCGCTGACAGACGTATGGAGATGGCAAAACCCGACTAAAAAAGCATACACATGTCACTCGGCAGGCTGTGACACGATGTCCAGGATTGATTTTATACTGGTCTCAAATGCATTACTGCCTAAAATAACAGGGTCGGGTATGGCTCCACGAGCACTATCGGACCATTCACCCTGTTGGATAACAATATCTCTATTAAAGGCAATGCCCACTTCTAATTGGAGGTTGAATCCATTCTGGCTGTCTGTCCTGCCTGATCTCGAGAGCATAGGGCAAGAATTACAATATATCCTAAACAACTTAAGATTTACAGATTCAGACACTGCAGTCTGGGACACCTTTAAAAATCAAGCTAGTAGACTACTTTCACTAAGAATAAATAGATTTAAAAATTCCACCAAACTGCTATTACAGATGACCACTGACAAACTACAGGAATTGGAACAGATATACGCACAAGAACCCAGTACTGATAATCTCCATAAACTACAAACGCAATCCAGAACAGTAACCCAAATGCACATAGAGAAGGCCAAACAACAGGTTTTTTTCAAAAAACAAAGAATCTTCGAACACGGGGAGCAAGCAGGTAAATTACTGGCATATTTAGCCCATTTAAATGAAAAACCTCCAGTAGTGGTGACCCTAGCTACCCCACAGGGAGACGAGGTGACCGACCCACAACAGGTAGCAGACATTTTCCTAAACTTCTATAGGAATTTATATAAAACTCAGACAACACAATCCACACACGAAATTAAAAACTACTTACACAGAATTCAGTTCCCTAAACTCACATTAGAACAGGTTAAGCTACTAGACGCCCCCATTAACCAGGAGGACATATCTGAAGCACTGTCCCAACTAGCTAAATCCAAGGCCCCCGGACTGGACGGCCTGCCACTAGAATTTTACACTGCATTCCCTGATATACTAGTCCCGAATTTGCAAAAATTATACCAACAAATATTTAAATATAAATCACTCCCTTCATCAATGCAAGAAGCACAAATAATAGTTATACCTAAACCAGGAAAAGACCCTAGATATCCCGAGTCCTACCGTCCAATCTCACTATTACAAGTAGACATCAAGATACTGGCCAAAATCCTAGCATCCCGTCTAAATAAAGTTATTCTATCATTAATTCACCCAGACCAGACCGGTTTTATGCCCGGGAAAAATACGGCCATGAATATAAGAAGACTGTTTCTAAATATTCAAGCACAGCACGATAATCAGGGTACCAGAGTAGTGGTGGCCCTGGACACAGCAAAGGCCTTTGACTCAGTGGAGTGGTCTTTTCTTTGGGAGTGTCTACGAGAATATGGATTTGGTCCCAATTTCATACAGTGGGTAGAAATACTCTATCAGTCACCAAAAGCACGGGTCCTCGTTAACGGTTGTATATCGGGACAATTTCCCCTAGAGAGAGGCACACGCCAGGGATGTCCCCTTTCTCCACTGCTATATGCCCTGGCAGCTGAGCCATTGGCCATAGCTATAAGAGCTGACATGGGCATAGTGGGACTTAAAATAGGCAACTATATAGAGAAGATCGGACTTTACGCAGACGACACAATACTCTATCTAGCCGATCAGGGCCCATCACTTCAAGCAGCTTTGGACACTATAGATAAAATGGGAAAACTCTCAGGCCTACGGATAAACTGGGAAAAATCACAGATACTCCCCATAGACCAATTCCCCCCAACCAATATACATCCAGAACTACCATTAGTCAGGGTAAACACCATTAAATATTTAGGGGTACTGGTTACAAGAGACCTACGCGAATACACAACCAACAATATAGAACCACTGTTTGCCATGATAAAAACCAAAACGCAAGCCTGGTCCAAACTACCACTGGGAGTAATGGGGAGGATAAATATCATAAAAATGATTATTTTACCCAAGATCCTATATATGGTATGGCACGCCCCACTATATATACCTATCGGGATTTTCAAGAAAATGGAATCTATTTTGAACACCTTTGTCTGGGGACATCAAAGACATAAGGTAGCTTGGCATGTCCTTAAAAACCCTACAGATATGGGAGGAACAGCTCTGCCAGATCTGCAGGAATATTACATAGCGGCACAGATGTCGCACATGCATCACTACCACAATAACGAAAGACAACGCTATAGTACACTAGTATCCAGTAGCCCAGACAGTCCTTTATCTACCCCACTTCAAATTATGCTACGAGGGGGCCAATTTAATAGGAAAAGTCCAAACTTTAATGATGGGGTACTCAACCATCACCAACGAATATGGGGATTAGCCCTGAAAAAACTTAAAATAGGGTGCATTCATTCCCACACTCCATTATGGGCGAACAACCAACTAGCGGAGCTTAAAAAAATACCAGACCCTAATCTATGGGCCAGATATGGAATTATTTACCTGCACCAGGTAATGGCAGGTACTAGGCCTAAAGCATTTCAAACCCTTAAGGAAGAATACTCTATACCACAACAATTAATGTTCAAATACATGCAACTCAGACATGCCCTGCGTTTTCAATTTAGGAACGAAAACTGCATCCTGGAACATCCCCAAATATTGGACATAGTAATGGGAGCCGATCCACAAAAATTGATCTCTAATCTCTACTACTCCATAAGATTACCCAGAATCAAAGAAGTGACGCAAAAAGCCAAAACAAGATGGGAAAGAGACGTAGGTGCAGTTAGTGATTCGGATTGGGAGGAAATTTTAGAAAATGTAAAGGTGGCATCTCCAAAACTGTCTGATAGGCTAACACAGATATACATCATTCATCAAGCGTATCTAACACCTAACATAATAAGGAAGTTTCAACCTACACGCAATATAGCATGTCCTCACTGTCAGGCAGAGATGAGTAGTTTTTTTCACTTAATTTGGGAATGCTCTATTCTTCAATCATACTGGAGTCAAGTGATTAAGTTCTTACACGACCAGATGGGTTCCCCTGTGGTATTAGATCCAAAACTTTGTATATTAGGTCTTCTTCCAGATGTGGACATTGATAAATACCAGGCCATATTTATATCTGAAGTCCTATTCTTGGCCAGAAAAGTAGTTGCCAAGACTTGGATGCAGAACGTAACCCCCACCATAACAAGCAGGAAGAGAGATGTTAACAATTCCCTCCCATACAAGCAGTTGATTTACAAACACAGGGGAAATAGTCAGAAATACTCAAGGATTTGGGATGGTTGGCTGGGAGATGGGGAGACATGTGTATAGTAATGCGTGAAAACAAGTTTATCAATACCTAGCAACTAAAACGTACAACCATATAATAGGTAACCCGTTTAGGTCTGTCAGAGCCTCACCGAAACACCAACAATTGGTATATCTCTGTTATGAAATGCCAGCCTTATGAGACTCTACTATATGTTAACATACCACATGTGATTATGTTTCATGTTTTTATACTTGGACCTCAAATGTGCTGTATTAATATCTGTCTAACTTCAATAAAGATTATTTTTTTCCCAAAAAAAAAAAAAAAAAAGTGCCAAATTTGGAATGTAGATGTGCCATGACCCTCTTGTATTTTCCTAACAATATTTCTTGGGCATTATACAAGGCACATGAGAAACCACCTTTTTTCAAGACATGTTAGAGTGATCAGGAATCTTCAAACTAAGGCTCTCCAGCTGTTGCAGAACTATACATCCCATGAGGCATTGTAAAACTCTGACATTCACAGACATGACTAGGCATGATGGAAATTGTAAATCCTGAACAACTGGAAGGCCGTAGTTTGAAGACCCCTGTGCTAGCCCATTATTATGCCTCCAGAATTGGGAGTGTGGCATCTGCCCAACTTCTCTCTGCTGGTTGACACAAGAACCTACATCAATAGATATATATTTGGGCAGCACAGTGGTGTAGTGGGTAACACTCTCATCTAGCAGCAAAAAGGGTCGCTGGTTCAAATCCCACCAACGACACCATCTGTCTGGAGTTCTCCCTGTGCCTGTGTGAGGTTTCCTCCAGGTACTCCGGTTTCCTCCCACACTCTAAAAACATGCTAGTAGGTAAATCGGATCTTGTCTAAATTGCACACTGCTTCCCGATATGCGCCACAGGTACATACCTCCGTGCACACAGCAGTTGCGCATCTAGCTGCAGGACCCCAATTTTAGGGAAATGAATAGTAAAGCAAATGCAGATTTCCAGGACTGGACTAACAAATGTTTCTAGTGAAAGGCAACTGGTGTTTTCTATTAAACAAGGTCTAAATGGGCCATTGACATGCATCACAGTTGAACTTAAGAATGTGTCTTTGCAAAGTTAAACTAAATGAAATCTGTTCTTATTTTTGTTTGGGGATAGAGTGCAGAGTGATTAGAAGTCTTGTCAGTTTTTGGGGATGTCTGCTCCCCTGATAGGGTGAAGACACCTCCCAAATTT